>JAJIZL010047788.1:0-20361 GCA_023969395.1 Amblyomma maculatum
GGTCGCCAACGCACTGAGGAGATATGAGCAGTTACCTAGAAAATCACTCAGAGACCGGATTCTGATAAAAAGAATTTGTTTTGCGTGTTCAATGTGAAGTGAACTCAATAGTTAAAAAGTCACTTTAGTGGAACAGTGTTCTGAAGAGTATATATATATATATATATATATATATATATATATATATAGGACACGCTCGCGGGAACCACTTGACGCGAATGCCCGGCTGCGGCATTGGGTTCCGGGTTTCGGGAGAGCGCGTCTGGCCGACGGCTCTTTCGTCGCCGCGGCGGCGCGCCGCCCTGGCTCCCATCGCTGGCGTGTCGCGGGGTGGAACAACTCCGTCTAGAACACATAACTCTTATCCCAACGGTTTCTTGAACACCTGCACCGCTGGGGAGCCGGCCGTCCTGGTGTGCATGCTCGCGTTGTCTGTTTTTCAGTTTTTTTTTTTATGTTATTCTGAACTTTCCTTCGAGAGAGACTTGTCTTGCTTGTAGTGTCGTCTTCGTGGAAGCACGGCGCGTATGTAACATTCGTCGGCTCTCCACTTTCTCTTTTTGCCCCTTTTCTCCCCCCCCCCCCCCCCTTTTTTTTTGTTTCTCTCTTTCTCCGTCTTTGTTGCATCACCAGCCAATAATCAACTGGAGCTTTTCGCCCTTTCTCTCTATTCAGTAATGTTTGCTTCTCCAAAGACGGAGAGCGAGAATTACTTCTCCGTCTCCTAACAGTGGCGTAATGTGCAGACTTATTCTCCATACTCAATTCTACCTTGAAGAAGGACGGTCTACCGTCTGAAACTGTTGGAATAAAACAGATAATCGGGAAAGTTGTGTGACACCCTGCTTGAATATATATATATATATATATATATATGGAATATTGTATATCAATATATTTATATATATATATACATCCTGATTAAGATAAACCTGACTCCTCTTTGTGCATAAAGAATGAATTTTGGTTTCATGCGACCTGTCGCTCAAATTTATATATATATATATGTAAACATTTCCGGCGAGTGCGAAGTGCGTTGCGTGCAAAAAACATTTACCTATACGCCTGTAATTTTTCTCTATATTTTAGCCAGTGTATACCTCTACCATTTTAATACAATGCAATGGCGATTGGATTTAAATGGATTGGATTTAAATGTCACTTTTCCTTTGGTCGCTTCTATTACGCCTCTGAGTATAAATGATATCGCCTCTGCTTTCTTTCAACGGGAGCTGCTGCTTGGGCTTCGGATGGGCAGATGTTTATGAAAAGCGAATTTAGATAATGGGCAGTATGTGAAGGGCAGTAAAACGTTAGGTCTGCCTTATAGCTGGATGCCGTGCTTGTAGAGTGTCTAAAATTCCCAATACTGGTTATCATGCAAGGGACAGTGGATGTTTCGCAGGAACACAGAATAATGTTTTTTCGACTAGAACAAAAATATACCTTGTATCTGGATCCCGTTTATCATATCAGAGACCAACCTTCGACAGTTTCTCACCACCACTAGTAAACGACAAGTTTTCTTTCAAGACACTATATGTCAGCTGTTAATAGCTACCTTAAACAAAATACGTCCACCAGAAAATCGTATGCGTAAATGGTCTCTTAGATATCTTTTAAGAGAATACCGAAACCTACCCTTCCTCTCCTATCATTTGCCTCTCCTAGTTTGCCTTTTATCGGCGTTTGGTCCAGTGCTACATATAATTCTAATTGGTTTACAGGTAAGGAAAAGCGCGGTATCTATCACATTTTCTCCGACAAGTTTGCGTTTGGACGGTACTCCATCGCTCTTGTCGCGTGGCGTTCATTAGCACGCGTTCAAGTGTGGGATTGCAGATGGCAGGAACAGCTAAACAAGATGAGGCTTCTGGTTGGTCACTTTGAATTTAGTGTTTAGTGACCTCACTTGTCTGTCGACCAATCAGCTGCGCCGCTCGCGCGGACAGGTTTTGCCGATGCCAGTATGAGACAATTATTTTTTTCGCCTTAAAATACGTCCACATGTAAATTGCATGTGTACAGGCACCACCAGCGACATATAGTCGGTTTTGCAACGCAATTTAACCTGCTATCTTAAGGTGAACCAAAAAAAAAAAAACGTAACATGAAATCATTTTCATTTTTTGTTCTGTGTGAAAGTTAGTCGCTGAAATTAATTCTCAATATATTTTGAACAATATCACCAACAAGTGAGGACTGCGAATGAGATGTCTCCCGCTACCATTTGAACCTATGATGGAGAAAAACAAACCATAATAGCGTCTGTGTAAACATCTTCTCGATCGAACAAAAACGTACATATAGATTTATATGAACGAAAATTCCAGCATGACGTCCTTAAATTGCAGAAGACACTGCATACAGGTGAGAAAGGCGGTAATTTTATGAAACCAAGGCATCAATGATGTTACTGCTTGAGAAACAACTAAGACGATCAGCAAGCTTGGGTACTTGAAGCGCATTTTTCAGAAATGCTTCAAAGGAGACTATGTTGATAATGTATAATTCCGTAATTCGTTCAATCCTAGATTTCGATTCCTCTTTCTGAGCCCCGTAGAAGCATTGTGACTTTAACCTTATTAGGAGCATAGAACGAAACTTTCCTAGGTTCATTTACCATCGCTATGAGTCGCATTTTTCTTCCCATGCCTTGTCTTATGAACATAACCCCCTCTTTTCCGTACGCCGTAACATTGAGTCTATTAAGTTTGGGTATGGCATCGTCAATTTTACATAACGTGTCTCACGCCCAATATATATTCTTTCAGATATTCCCCGGTCAAGTAGGAGTCACAATATGCTTAATATTAGGCCCTACTTTGCTCGATCCGTTAATTATATGCAGTTATTTTTACGCGATCGATCCTGAATTCTGATTTCTTCAACCCTAGAATAATTAGTTCACTTCCATAAATGACTTTCTGTTATAAGTTAATTCAATTTGATTTTATGTGTTTTTTTACAGTGTGCTGTACAGCATACGGTTTTTACTGTTTTTTTTTACAGGAAGCAGCAGACTGCTGCATCCTTGTTTTGGTGCTGTATCCAATTGTTGCTGTTAATCTCAGTTACATGTTTGTCCTCTGTCTTATTTCTCGTCACCTTTTAAAATTATTGTTTACTTATTTCTGTACGTTGTTTGCAAGAGGATCATCTAAAGCACTCTTGCAATAGTCCCACAAGGAGGCTGCAGTATATATAACTAAATAAATGTGGTGGCATTTGAATTATTAACGTTCGGGATAGGTTGCAACAAGACGCTTATGTACTAATTATGCGTCTTGGTGTTGAAGAATCTATTGTCCCTAGTGGCGTTTGTTGTCATTTTTGCGATATTTAGGCTACGTGTAATTATTACAACGAATTGTATCTAAAACAATCGAAGTAATTTCCACGCTCAACTCACCCTGTAGTGCTAGAGAGAATGCAAATGCAGAGAGACAAGCGTAGACTAATGTTGAGTGCATCCTTTTTGCTCCTAGCAGACGAAACTGCTGGCTCAAATAGGTTGGTTTTTATTTGAGGAAATTGTGATTCGCGAGCTTTTATACATACATAAAGAACGAGTGCATCCATCAAAGCTAATTTAATACGACACCATTAAAGTTCAATTTTGTTTTTATATTTCGAGCTACTCTGCAGAATTTCTGTTAAAATCTCGTTCCAAACATCTCCTTTAAGAGTAATTTTTTACATATCAAAGTGCATTCAAAGCGTATGGTACTCGTCTGGCAGCTTCGTATGCAGCTCACAAAACAAAAACCTGTATTAGACATCACCTCTGTGGCCAAATGCCTTGACGGTAATGATGTTTGTCTACGAAAAGAGTAAGGAGATTATTTTTCTATTGTGGGAATAAAGCATGCCTCAAACAAGCTAAGAAAGAGGAGTAATTTTTCATTTGACGGATATCCAAGAACAGCTTTTATAATACTATAGGCAAATACAAATTATTATGAATTTCATTCTTATATTTCGAGGTATCAATATTATCTTCAATTTTTCAACTTTAATAAGTTACTGCTAAATGTTAATAGCTTGTGCATTTTTAGGAGAAAGAGAAACACTTTCTGTAGAATACTGCCACGAATCTCTTACGCAGAAAAACAAAAGAGCCCCGTCCAAAGCAGCTGCTGTACAGAACGCAAGACAGTTAATAAAGTGTAAACAAATAGAAGTCGTTTTTCGTTTTGGCTGTCGACCATCAATTAATGGCAATAGCAACACTTAAAAAGATACGGCGTGGATAAGAAGAGCTGTGCCCATACAAATTTGCGAGTCGAGGAATTTCAAAATAAAATATAGACAGCTTGTTCATGGTTACGTCATCAAGTTCATTTTTCCATGTCACCGCTTTAAGTATTTTAAACAAAAACTAGAATTTGTTGCTTGTATATGCAACTAAGTCAATATATTCTCATTTTGACTCAAGGCTCAAGTTTAAAGGCAAGACAGGTTCCCTAGTTCTTCGTTGATACCCCCTGAGACAGCGTTGGACTTATGGATAAAATACGACTCACACTTTTGCGGACATAATGCACTTTAACTGCGATTTGAGGGCAGTAGCTGCGAAGCTATAAAACTGCGCCACAGGATATTGATGCATTTTGAAAGAGGAAGATTCAGCTGTGTTCGTGCATGTGACCTGTGGTTGGTTATTCGAAATAAGAATGATGCAATTGTTTGACCACGTATGTGGTACATTCTAGGAGGTAGATAACACTAGCACTATCGCATAAAAATTCGTGACAATTTGCAGCTTGGTTTCTTGCCTGGTGGGGACAAACATTAATTTATTCTTTTGCACAAGGAGCTGTTTGGAGCATTGACCTATTGGCCCGCGCTACACAAATCTAGGTGGAGCTCCTATTCCGAAGCCCCAATGACATCTAACGCCGCTCGCGCCCTAGCGACCGGTGGTAGACGACACAATCATATCACATATGTTCACATATGTTCCATGCTCGCCTGTACACACAGTACGCAGCGGAATGAGGACCGCTTACTACATATTTTTTGATTTGCACAATAATGCTGTTGTGTTTCCTGAGAATCGCATTAACGTTGGGAATAGATGTTCAATGACTAAGAATCAAGTTAATGTGGGCGTCTCATAGTGCCTGCATTTGGTTGGGTTCGCGTCGAATATGTGTCCAAGATTTCCATTGATGGCTGACAGCCATTGCTTCTCACGTGTTAGGTCAACAGAGAGTTGCGCACAATTTCACTTGAAATCTTCTTTGGAACAAATCCTATGGAAGTGTAAAGAGTGCCTGCAGGGCATGGACGTTTTACAATTCTAGGCATCACTACTCGGGAAGTGTAGGTACTGATTTCTGTCACTAAGGTTTTGCTAAAGAGCTGTCACAAGCTTTTTTGTGGTTATAATTGCTTGAACATCAATAAAATTATTTACCCGTGCCCTATATGAAGAGGAGTACAACATGTTAGCATGTGCATGGTTCAACTGGCTAACAAGTTTGCATGTTTTGTTGCCATAGGAATACTGCGCCAGGTTTCGATCCGTCGAGCGGTCCCGGCAGAGGTCTCGTTTGGCCTTGCACCTACTTGTCTTCCGAGGAGGAGGAGGAGAAGAAGAGGAAGAAGAAGGCGAAGAAGAAAAAGAAGAAGACTGGTACTTACTCTCTCGCATGATACTGCCAAAAGGATGAGCTTAGGTTTCCCCAATATTGTAGCACCTTACACTGATAATGTGTGTTAGGGGAATAATGTAGCAGGCAAAAGAAGCTTCCGCCGTTGCTATCGCAATTCAACTAGGGTTAACCAGAGTTAAATCCAACTAATTTTTTCCCGTGTGTAGAGATCAAGAATATGTATTCAATGAATCTCTTGTAAAACTCTGGCTTGTATACGCAACCATTCAGAAAATACACCTTTAGGACAACATATATTGAAATATTGATACGGGGCAGAAGGCTAGCACAGGAAACCACAGCAGGTGATGGGCAAGTGTTCGAAACACAGCAAGTGTTCAAGCAAGTCCCAACGGTTTCAAGCAGTACGTCTGCTCCGACGTGTCAGCCGCTGCCCTAAAATTTGCCAGGACATCCACCAGCTTGCGGCGCGCATCCCACAATCAATACGCATTGAGTGGGTCCCACGGGATCTGCTGCCTTCCCAAAGTCAAGCTGATTTTGCAACCCGCCTCGTGAACCAAGACACATCAATCCCACGGCTTCTCGAAGTCGACGACGCTACCCTCGTTTTGTCAAGAAAGGAGCACCTCCGGCGCCGCACACGTGCACTTATTCCTCCGTGTGCGATATCCCTTCCCCGCGGTCTCACCCGTGCAGAGGAGGTTGCGCTTAGGAGGATCCGGGTCGGTGTTGCCCTTACACCAGCTGTAACTAGGACGTGGTCATACTTTTAACACATATCCTCGCCCAGGATGCCCGATCTGTAACAACGAAGATGTCGAGGCCGACATCCACCACTTGCTGTGGACTGCCCAGCATTCAAGCCAACACGAATCCGGCACCTCGGCATACCTGGCCTTTCAGCAACCAATCCTGCCTCATACGTCACTTGGACGCAGGGACCTCATCATCGTTCACTTCTGGACTTCATAAAATCAGCTAACCTTTTTTCATTCATTTAATCATTTATTCATGCTTCATTTCATAACCTACTGATGCCCTGAGGCAATAAATATCGACTAAAAAAATTCTAACGGTTTCTTTAGCTTCGTCTTCCTTTCGCGTCACTACTGTTGATCGTCCTCTTCTTCAACACCCAGCGACACAGGGCATATATGTAAAATTACCCCCCCACGAAAAGCACAGTCCCGGTGCGCATTATGTTGAACTACTGCAGGTGTAGTGCGGCTTCATTCGGGCGACATGAACAATCTCATTACGTGGCATAATGGACTGTTGCGGTGGATGCACAGGGGTGATCACGTATGTCAAAGGAGTGACTGGCCGTAAGACACGGTAGGGTCCTGTGTAGCATGGCAAGAGCTTCTCACACAGCCCAGCTCTACAAGCGGGAGTCCAGAGCAAGATGAGAGAGCCCGAAGAATAGTGGATGTCCTGGTGACGAGAATCATGGCGGCGTTTCTGGGAATTTTGGGAGGAAGCTAGTCGGCGGCGAGAAATAACCCGGGCGGCGTCAGCTCGAGATATGGCGTCACGAACAAAGGAGCTGGCATTAACGGTAGGAGGCAGTACGCTGTCAAACGGAAGGGGAGGGTCGCGGTCGTATAGAAGATAGAAGGGTGACTAGCCCATTGTGTCGTGACGGAAGGAATTATATGCGAACGTTACAAACGGCTAAGTAACATCCCAGTCACGGTGATCATTCGATACATACATTGACAACATACCCGTGAGCGTGCGGTTGAGGCGTTCGGTGAGGCGGTTCGTTTGTGGATGATTAGCGGCGGTGAAATAGTGCTTAATGGACCAGAACCGGAGAATTTCGTCGACTACTCGAGCAAGAAAGCAACGGCCACGGTGAGTGAGCAGCTGGCGAGGAGCACCATGGAGCAGGACTATGTCGCGGAGAAGAAACGCAGCCACGTCAGTTGCACAGCCAGTGGGTATCGCTCGAGTGACAGCGTAGCGCGTAGTATAATCCGTGGCCACCGCACTCCATTTATTCCCCGACGAAGAGAGTGGGAAAAGCCCGAAGAGATCAAGGCCAACTCGGGAAAACGGGTCTAATGGAATGGCGATCGGATGGAAGTATCCAGCAGGCACCACCGATGGCTTCTTCCGTCGCTGACACCGGTAACAACAAGCCACGTAACGACGAACAGAGCGATAGAGGCCCGGGCAAAAGAAACGGCGGCGGACGCTGTCGTACGTGCGAGATAGACCAAGATGACCCGCAGTGGGCATGTCGTGCAGTTGCTGTAGGACGGTGGCGCGCAGATGTTCGGGGACTACGAGCAGAAGCTCGGCGCCATCTGGTCGCATATTCCGCCGGTATAAGGTGCCGTTGTGGAGCACGAACAAAGCAAGGGTAACATCAAGGTGATTAGTGCTGCAGCGATTGATAATGCTGCAAAGCTTGGGATCTAGGCACTGTCCATGGCGAATGTTTAAAAGGTCAGAGATGGCCAACACACATGTGTCATCGTCACACTCGCTTGTGGGTTGTGGATCTTCCGGGCTGCGGGAGAGGCAGTCGGCGTCAGCGTGCCACCGGCCGGACTTGTGGAGGACAGAAAAAGTCTATTCCTGAAGGCGGAGGGCCCAACGCCCCAGGCGACCAGTACGGTCCTTCAGCGTAGAAAGCCAACATAAGGCGTGGTGGTCGGTGATGACGGAGAATGGGCGGCCAAACAAGTAAGGGCGAAACTTTGTAATGGCCCACACCAGGGCTAAGCACTCACGTTCTGTGATCGCGTAATTCCTCTCAGCCGCAGAAAGGAGGCGTTGGCATAAGCAATGACGCGAGTGAGTGCGACTCATCGGCTGTTGGCCAAGAATAGCGCCAATGCGGTGACTGGCGTCTGTGCGTACCTCCGTTGATGCTGAGGGATTGAAGTGTGCCAGGATGGGTGGGTTGGTGAGGGCCGCAATGAGCGCAAATATGCTTGAGATTGTTCTTGGTCCCAGCAAAATGGAGCGTCGTTCTTCAGAAGATTGGGGAGTGGACGAGCCGTCTCCGCAAAGTTGGGGACAAACCGCCGAAAAAAGGAGCAAAGGCTTAGAAAACTACGCATGTCACTGGTACAGCGGGGTGTAGCAATGCACTTACAGCACGTATTTTGTCTGGGTCGGGTTGAACGCCACGTGCGTCGACCGCGTGATCGAGCACCTTGAGTTCACGTCGGCCGAAGCTACACTTCTTCGAACTAGGCTGAAGGCCAGCTCTTCGGAAGACTCCAAGAATGGCCTCAAGGCGATGGAGATGGCTCTCAAAGGTCGAGGAAAAGACAATAACGTCATCGAGATAACATAACCACGTCGTCCATATAAACCGCGCAAAAGAGAATCCATCATGCGCTCGAATGTTGCGGGCGCATTACACAGACCAAAAGGCATCACCTTGAATTGGTACAGGCCATCAGGCGTGTCGAAAGGGGTCTTCTCTCGGTCCCGCTCGTCAACAGCGATCTGCCAATAACCAGAACGAAGATCAATCGAAGAAAAATAGCTGGCGCCGGGCAAGCAGTCAAGGGCATCATCTATCCTGGGGAGCGGGTAAACGTCCTTCTTTGTAATTTTGTTGAGATGTCGGTAATCAACGCAGAACCTCCAGGTATTGTCCTTCTTTTTAACAAGCACGACAGGTCATGCCCAGGGACTACTGGAGGGCTCTATAATATTCCTTGCCAACATCTTGTCGACTTCATCTTGTATGAGGCGACGTTCAGAAATGGCGACTCGGTAAGGTCGTCTGTGAGTTGGACTGGTGTCTCCGGTATCGATGCGATGTGTATCGAGGGACGTATGACCCCAGCGTTGGTCACCAAAATACAAAATATCACTGTACGATGTCAGTACTGTCGTAAGTGCTTTAGTACGACCAGGGCGCAAGTCAGGAGCAACCATGCCAGATATACGGAACTCCTGAAGTGGGAACGGTGCAGGTCGTGTCGGCACGGCGGCAATATGGTCACGTAAAAGAGCAGCTACAATAAACTTCGACAATGGGGTCAGTTCGACGAGAGAAATGCCCTCAGGAAGAACTTGCACAAAACAGCTGAAGTTCAGGACTGGAATACAAGTGCTGTTATTCGCTACATGCACTATATTGTGAGGTAGAGCGATGCTATGCTCTACCTCACAAGTCACGTCAATTCCGGGTCGGGAATGCAGCGTCACTCCAGGGCGCTGCACTCGCTAGTTTCCCGAGTAGGTACCGGTGTATGATGGGGAGGAGTTGCGGCGATATACCGGTGAACGAGATCGACGAGCCAGTGGGGATGAAGATCGGCTGATGCGACGTGCAGGGGGGACGGTTTTGTTTCGAGTCTCATCTTGTTGAGAAAGATAATGTCCTGGTCCATCGTAGGCGGGGCGGAGCTCCTCTGGTTGGGCAGGGAAGCGTCGAGGTCCTTGGTAGTATCGGCGGTCGGCGTTCTAATAGGAGCGAGGAGTGAAGAAGGTACGTCTACGGCAATAACGCGATGTGTGACTGGCGCGACAGCAAATGAAGAAAATTGGCCTGTCGTCTGAGGTGCTTCACTCTGCAGGATTGCGACTAAGGTAGCGACGTGGGGAAGGTGGGCTGGCAGTAGCAGCAGCCACTACAGAAACAGAGTGGGATGGTGGAGTGGACGACACGGGGCTGGAGGAGAGGCCGACGTTTGCAAGTTCTTGGCCTGTATCATGGCCATTTTGTCGGGTAGCGGAGACACGAGTGGTGTAGGAGCTAAGGTCTCGAGTTCTCGCCGGATGCTACGAGTCATGTTCGTGGGGTGAGAAGGCTGTTGCAAAGGGGCCAGATTATCGCAGGATGATGTACCTGCGGTGTTTGGAAGGCGCTCAAAACAATGTACGAGGCGTCGTTGTTTAGCCTGCTCGAATTTTTAAAAGACTTGAAGCACTGAGTCGACGGTAGAGCAATCTATGCAGAACAGGATGTTGAACGCATCATATTCGATGCCCTTGAGGATATGGCCTACCTTGTCATTTTCCGTCATTGAGCAGTTGACCTTGCGACACAACGCAAGCACGTCTTGAATATACGCAAGGTAGGACTCCGTGGAAGATTGGATGCGAGATGAAAGTTCCGTTTTTGCTGCGACAGCTCGACCAATGGGCTTCCCGAACAGGTCCTGAAGCTTTTGCTTACAGATTGCCCACGTCACCAGCTCTTGTTCGTGATTTTGGAACCACGTGCGAGCTCTTCCCGCCAAATAGAAAATTATGTTGGCCAGCATAATGGTCGCGTCCCAGTGGTTGTTCTTGCTGCAGCGCTCGTACTCATCCAGCCAATCTTTCACGTCTGTATCGTCTTCGCCATTAAATATGGGAGGGTGGCGGATTTTTGTGAGCACGACTGGCTGAGCCGAAGTTGCCGCGGTGGTAGGGGCTGCCTCGGTGGTCATAGTGGTAGTTGTTGACGTCGTTGAAAGCCCAGGTAATTGACGGCCACTGCGCAAATCCAACTTTTGGCAGGCAAGGGGTAATCTGTGCGCACGGGGATCTTTGGTCACCTCCACCAAGATGATACGGGGCAGAAGGCTAGCACAGGAAACCACAGCAGGTGATGGGCAAGTGTTCACAGCACAGTAGCGCCGAACACAGCAAGTGTTGTTGTTGTCCAAATAACTTATGGCACATACATACCCACAGAGAGGGATCAGCCAAGAATTGGGCAGCAAAAAAATATTTCTTTTATTTATACTAGCATAAGTAAAAAAAATTGATTTGAGGGGTAGAGGAATGGAAACAAAGCAAGAAATAAGTGAAATATAAATTGAAAAGTGGTAACACTCACGGGAGATTGACACTGTAATTGTAGACCAAGTGATGTTTAAATATTAAAAAGGCAAACAATTTGATTCCAGTAAAAAATTTTGCATGGCGGTATAAACGGACCTGTGACTGCGCCCAAGGATGGTGGCGCCAAATGATAATGTCTGGCTGCTTAAACTAAGGCCAAGATGTTGCAATGGCTTTTCCAACGTCTTCTCAACGTAGTGAAGCGGCGGCAAAACAATGAAAAGTGATCTAATGTTTCTTGTTCACCGCAAGATGCGCAGACGGAAGACAGTGCCAAACCAGACCTGTAAAGATAGAAATTTAAATGTGGGATACGGCATCTAGCCTTGTTAGAGAAATCTCAACTTGCCGTGAATTAGATAATTTTCTATTGCAAGAATAATATAGATGTAGGTAGTCATCAGATCTTAAAAGATGTCCATTTTTTCATATTTAATAGAACGTTTGTCCGAAACCGCTGCGGTTCAGGCAAGTCCCAACGGTTTCTTCAGGTTCGTCTTCCTTTTGCGTCACTACGGTTAATCGTCCTCTTCTTCAACATCCAGTGACGCAGGGCATATATGTAACAATATATTGGCGCAATTTGGTCCTATTTTTGTGCCCATAGAAGTTCCGCTTATTTGCACATAGTGCTGACCATTGAGTGTAAAACTGTTGATCTCGAGTACCAATTTTAAACACTCTGCAAGCGTCCTGCCGTCGACTGATTTTTCAGATATCATTGACAAGTGCTTTGACTCCACCAACGTGCAGAATGTAGCCCATGATGCCGATTCTCTGCACAACCACATTCCGCGAGCTGATAATATAAAACAGCTGTCAGTGCTTACGAGCGCTAATCTGCGACATGACGCTTCATCATCATCATCATCATCATCATCATCATCATCATCATCAGCCTGACTATACCCACTGCAGGGCGAAGGCCACTCCCATATTTCTCCACTTAACCCGGTTCTGTGCTAGCTGCATCCACTTGACCCCTGCGAACTTCTTAATATCATCCGCCCAACTAACTTTCTGCCGCCCCCTGCTACGCTTTCCTTCCCTTGGAATTGAGGACGCTTCAGTGCTGTTAAAATTGATACTCAAGTTCAAAAGTTTTGAATTCAAAGTTCACCACTATGTGCAAGTAAGCAGAATAACTATGGGCACAAAATTTCGACCACATTACGCCAATACTCAGGTCTTCGTCAAAATTACTGATGCCTTCAGTAGTGCATATACTAATGTCTCGTTCTCTTTTCATTCGGCCAGAAAAGTCGTTTTCTTGATGTCCAAGCCACAATGACGAGAAAAAAACATGAGGCAAATGTTTACCGAAAACCAAGAATTCCTGACAGGCATTGTAAAATGTCAGTACCCTACAGCCGATCTCTACGTTTCAGGAGAATTGCTCCAAATTAGATTTTAAGTCAAACTATGTGCAATTCCGCGCCGAACTATCATGTCAGAAATCCCCAGAAAGCTTCCAAACATAACGGACGCGAACTCATACACAACGAAAAGACATTAACTTCGTTCATTATTACTCAATCAGCATCTATTTCCAACGTTAATGGGGTCTACAGGAATCACCACCACAATCTTCTGCAGAGCGAAAAGATATAGGAGGTGCTCCCCACTCATCCGCGTATTATGAAAAGGCGGACACGAAAATCCGTGATATGATTACGTCATCTACCGTCGGCTATCGCATGTTAACAAGATCCATGCCATGCAGCAAACCAATGGTGCAAATTCTGCCCCATGATGAAAACAACTGTTTGTGCTAAAACAACAGTATCAGCCTTTTCATAGCAAATCAGAGACAACTTGTCATTCGACAGTGCTAATATTCTCCACCTCCCAGAATGTGCCACTTGCAAAGGTCAGTACCTAGACCAAGCAACCACACATTCAGAATTTAAATTAATAATCACACTTCCTATGCACGAAAACAGTCGAATCTTCCACTTTCAAAACATATAAATATCTTGGAACATCAATTAGGTAAATTCACAGCTACTGTGCTCCAATGGAGGTTCGAAACTCGTTATGAGCGCGAACGTTGCGAGTCGTACTTGATCCATAAATTCAACACTGTTTCAGGTAGTATCTACGAATCTGTAGAGAAGCTGTCTTGCTTTGATACTTGTGCCTTGTGGGTCAAGTATGAAATCCCTACAATAATAGAGAAAAAAGTAACAGACAAGACGCCATAAAAATTTTGTTTCTACAATTATATCATGACTTCCATTTACGCCACAGAATGGTAGTGCGCCTTTGAATAACCACGTGAAGATGGCTGTTTCCAAGCCAGTTTCTATTCATATAGCTTTCCCCTCTAGTGCTGTTATTACCGCGTTTTTTTTTTGTGTTGTTGCTGTAATGGTTGAAAGCTATCTCGATGTTTGGAAGCCGATTTTATTTTTGTGTCTTATGGCCCACTACTGTTTCTCCTGACATTTATGTTTTACATGCATCTTGCCCCCATTTTTGGTCATTTATTTGTGCGTTGCCTTTCTCCTTTGGTAATTCTTAGCCACGTTTTTCATGCTTTCATGTTTTGAAAGCATATCTGCTCTTAAAAATATTGCAGCAAGTGCTTTTGTATTATCTCAGTTACTGTAGCAGTGGCATGCTTACTTTCCCTGCTTTTGTCCAACATCTCCTTGTAAGGCGAGCCCTACTATGCGGTTTTATTCTCTGAAGCTCACCTGATTTCGTGCGTCGCATGTGGCGGTGTATGGACCAACAATGGTTTGCTTTTGCTCTTTGTACGCTTGTCTTAGTATCTTGACAGACCACAACGGTGACGGTGTCCTAGGCGGCGAGGTCTATCAAAAATGTAGCCTCCCCTCTACCTTTGTTCTGGGGTACTCAATGGCCTCCTCCCATATTTTCTCATTTCCGACTTTTTTGTCTTTTTCTCTTTTTCTAATACTCCTTTTGGTATTTTAACACCTTTTGTTCCACTTTTCCCGCCGGGGTGGCGCAGTGGTTACGACGCTCGACTACTGTTCCCAAGGACGCGGGATCGAATCCCGGCCTCGGCGGCAGCTTTTCGGTGGAGGCGAAAAGCAAGGCGTCCGTGTGCTGTGCGATGTCAGTGCACGTTAAAGAACCCCAGGTGGTCGAAATTTCCGGAGTCCTCCACTACGGCGTCTCTCATAGCCTGAGTTGCTTTGGGACGTTAAACCCCACAAAGCAACCAACCAACCTCCTTTTTTTATCTCTTTAAACAAGCATGGAACGGCTCACTTCCATACTCTCTCCCACTTTCCTGTAAGTGCTCGCGCGGCCGGCAATATTTCTGCATCACCCAATTTCTTCTCTTCTTTCACCCTCTTAGTGAACATGTATTTTTATAAAGACGTGTGTAAATTACCGTATATTCATTCTATACAAAGATCGGTCCCCCAAACGTTGAAATCCGCTGAAAAACTTCGTTTTTCATTTCTGCATTTAAAATTCAAGTGTTATATATATATATATATATATATATATATATATTGTCACGCGCCTTCGTAGAACGTCGACGGAAGATGAACAAGAGCGGTCGGGTAGATCGGTGAAGAAGAAGAAAGAGCAAGGGCAGAGGAACGTTTGTACACTTCGCCGCAATCCTCTTTGTACCGATCCCTGTAAATAACCCCCCCGTGCGTACAAAGTACGTAACATCTTGGTGAGAGGTGCTGGGTAGCGACCACGGAGCGTTTCATCTACCGAAGAAGCCGTAAATTGCTGGCCTACCGCCAATGCCATCAGACATGGCTGAAGACGGCAGTCCCGAGCAGCCAGGACCATCCACGGCGAACAACTGGCCCCATTATCGAGAGCCGCGTACGTTTTCCGGAAAACCTGAGGAGGACGTTGATGAGTGGTTGAAGCACTACGAAAGAGTGAGTAAATACAATCACTGGACCGCCGCTACTAAGCTGGCTAATGTGGTGTTCTTCCTTGCCGCCACTGCCTTCGACTGGTTCGATAATCTCGAGGATTCATTAAGTACATGGGCTACCTTTACCAGCGAAATCAAGAAAAATTTTGGAGATGAACCTGCAAAGAAGAAGCGCGCTGAACAAACTTTGTTTCACCGGGCACAAGTACCCGGAGAAACTTGTACTGCATATATCGAAGCCATCTTAAAGCTATGCAGACTCGTCAACCCCACTATGCTTGAAGAAGACAAAGTCGGTCACCTCCTGAAAGTAATAGCGGAAGACGTTTATAATTTTCTTATTAGCAAAGAGAACCTGAGCACCACCGCTGATGTTATAAAGCATTGTAGAACATTTGAGGCTCTCAAGCTGCGACGAATTACACCCAAATTCGGAAGACTGGCCAATGTCACCTCTGTAGCCAGTGTTGAAGCCTGTCCTTCAGTTTCCATGGCTGATATGATACGAGAGATTGTACACGAGGAATTGTCAAGATCTAGGGACGCCATCTGTAGTGAAGAATATGTGCGACAGAGTTGTGCACCGCAGGCAAATGTTGCCGCCCTGTCCACTCCGGGGGTTCAACCTAGCGGCGCTTCTCATATGGACGATCAGCGCAGCTATACTCAACGTTATGACCACCAGCAGATGGAAAAGAGGCCCGCCTACTCTGAAAATGTGGTTTGTCAGCAGCGAGAGCCTCGCTACAGCCAACGTCGCGACTTTGTTAGTGAGGACTCTTATGCTGATCGCTGGCGCCCTCAACCTGTGTGCTACAGGTGTGGCATTGCGGGGCATATCGCTAGATACTGCCGCCGTAGTTTTCCAACTGTACAAGATTACCGACCCCACGCGAACATTCACGGACGGCTGCACACCGAACAACAACGATCCTCGACTATGCCTACGGGGGACTCACACCATTCGACACATTTGCGGAATTCATCTCCTGCATCTGATCGTAGTGTGACGCCGCCACCCCAGCGCCCGCGCAGGTCACCTTCCCCTCGACGTCGTTCTACCCCGCCGCCTCCGGGAAACTAGGGGGCGCGGCCGATGGAGGTGAGGCCGCCGGCGAGTCGATGACGTCCATACCTCTGCCCGTGTTTATGTTAAAGAACAAATTGGAAATGTTTGTTGATGGTGTGAAAACAATGGCTCTTGTGGACACTGGTGCTACAGTATCTGTTATAAGTTTGAGTTTTAGGAACCGTTTAGGTAGAAAAGTAATGTTCAGTGGTGACCGTGCAGTGTTATTCTGTGGTGTCGGTGGTGAACCTTTAGTTCCTCTTGGTGTGTGTGTTTCGGATGTTGTTATTGGCGGCCTCAAGTTTAGAGTAGAATTTGCAGTACTGCCTTGGTCTACGCATGATGTGATTCTTGGGATTGATTTTCTGCAAGAGTGTGGTGCAACTTTAGACTGTGGTACGGGAGAGATTGCTTTGAATCCTTCACTACTTTCGGTTCTTGTGGATGACTCGACACCTGAATTTGGAGCATTTGCTGTGGAAGAAGACACAATTGTGCCAGCGTTATCTGCAGCATTCGTGCGGGTTTTCTCTATTCGGAACCAGTGCGAATCTTTTGAGGCTATAGTAGAACCTACGAGATTCACTTGCTCTAAGAAGAGTATCCTTGTGCCTCGTTGCGTCATTCCCGTGACTAAAGGCCGCGCTGATCTATGGACAGTGAACCACTCCGAAGAGCCAACTGTGTTACCTCGGGGCCTAAAACTCGCCCGTTTCGAGGAAGGCATATCCGGTTCCGTCGCGACGTTAAACAGCTCTGTCACTGAGCAGCAGGTGCTACCAGGCATGGAGACCCAAGTTACGGCTATGAGTAGTAAGTCTCTTTCTACAACTGAGCATCGTATTCTAGTGGAACTACTACTGAAACACGTGACAGTGTCCGACTTTGCAAAGGATGACTCAATGCCCCTGCCTACCAGTCGTATTCATCACACGATCAACACAGGGTCCGCCCCTCCAATACGTCAGGAGCCCTATCGAGTCTCAGCAACTGAACGTAAGGTAATAGATGAGCAAGTTCAAGACATGCTAAAGCGCGGCATTATTCGAGAGTCCTGTAGTCCTTGGGCAGCTCCAGTTATCCTTGTTAAAAAGAAAGATGGCACATGGAGGTTTTGTGTTGACTACCGCCGTTTAAATTCAGTCACGAAGAAAGATGTCTACCCTCTTCCACGTATAGATGACGCAATTGACTGTCTGCACTCAGCTTCATACTTTTTCTCTATTGACTTGAGATCCGGTTACTGGCAAATCCCCATGCACATTGCAGATAAAGAAAAACGGCATTCGTAACACCAGACGGACTTCACGAATTTAACGTTATGCCTTTTGGATTATGTAATGCACCTGCCACATTCGAGCGGTTCATGGATACAATTCTACGTGGACTAAAGTGGCAAATTTGTTTATGTTATTTGGACGACGTAGTAATTTTTGGCAAAACAATTAGTGAGCACAACAGCCGTCTGGATATCGTACTTAATTGCATGGAACGAGCTGGTCTTGTACTGAATGCAAAGAAATGTCATTTTGGCGATCGTGAAACAATTGTCCTTGGTCACTTAGTTGACAAAGAAGGTGTTCGACCAGATCCCAAGAAAATTGAAGCCGTCAAAAGTTTTACCGTGCCCAAATCAGTAAAAGAGTTGCCGTCAAAAGTTTTACTGTGCCCAAATAAGTAAAAGAGTTGCAGAGCTTTTTGGGGCTATGCTCGTACTTTCGACGCTTTATACCAAGGTTTGCAGACATCGCTTACCCACTTACGAGTCTACTGCATAAAGATACACCATTCAATTGGACCAGTGAATGTGGCTCAGCTTTCCGTCATCTGAAGTTTCTTTTGACCTCGGGCCCAATCCTCCGCCAGTTCTGCCCATCAGCTCCAATTGAAGTACACACTGACGCAAGTGGTATCGGTATCGGCGCTGTACTTATACAACGCCATGGACGCGATCATCACGTGATAGCGTATGCCAGCCGCTCGCTGAGTAAATGTGAAAGAAATTACACGGTTACGGAGCAAGAATGTCTAGCCATTGTTTTCGCTGTACAGCGCTTTCGTTCCTATCTGTACGGGAATGCTTTCACGATTGTGACCGACCACCATTCCCTTTGCTAGCTCGTGAGTCTTCGTGACCCCTGTGGGCGGCTCGCTCGATGGGCTTTACGCCTACAAGAGTTTAATTTTACTGTGGTGCATAAAAGCGGCCATAAACACTCAGATGCTGACTGTCTTTCGCGTTTGCCGCTTCAAACGACTGATAATGACTCAGACAATTTCGATGAATATTTGGCTCCAATTGCACAAACCTTCCCCGATCTCCGAGTTTTCCGAGCCGAGCAACGCAAAGACAAAACATTAACTTCACTGTTTGATTCCGCCAACAATCCTATGAAGAACACATTTAGCATTCGCGAAGGAGTGCTTTACAAGAAAAATTTCGCCTCTGGGGGAGCACGTATGCTTCTTGTCGTTCCGGAAAGCCTACCTATCACAGTTCTAGAAATGACGCATGATGACGCCAAGTCTGGTCACCTGGGAGTGGCCCGAACACTCCACCGCACACAGCAGCGATTTTACTGGCCGAAGATGCGTTCAACGATCAAGCGATATGTAGCCAGCTGTGTGCAATGTCAGCGCTTTAAGCTGTCGACTTCAAGCCCACATGGAAAACTGCAGCCAGTCACACCTCCAACAGCCCCGTTTGAGCAAGTTTGCATTGACCTTCTTGGACCTTTTCCATGGTCCTCTAAAGGAAACCGATGGATTCTTGTGTGCGTTGATTATTTAACCCGCTACTGTGAGACAGCCGCGATACCGTCCGCTACTGCGTCTGAAGTATCAAATTTCTTCCTTCGACTCGTCATTCTTCGGCACGGCCCGCCTGCAGTCATCATTAGTGACCGTGGACGCCAATTCACAGCGAACATTGTCGAAGAACTTCTTCGCCTCAGCGCCTGCAGTTTTCGCCACTCCACGCCATATCATCCCCAAACGAACGGTGTGGTAGAACGAACTAATAGGACGCTTACCACCATGTTGGCTATGTACGTCGCTGCAGACCATAAGGACTGGGATGGCGTTCTACCGTTCATTACGCATGCATATAACACAGCGCAACATGAGACAACAGGCTACAGTCCCTTCTACCTTCTCTATGCTCGCACGCCTCGCTGTGCCCTCGACACCATACTGC
This sequence comes from Amblyomma maculatum, assembly GCA_023969395.1. Lineage (NCBI taxonomy): Eukaryota > Metazoa > Arthropoda > Arachnida > Ixodida > Ixodidae > Amblyomma > Amblyomma maculatum. Next base: position 19,578 of record JAJIZL010047788.1, read on the forward strand.
CATTTTTCATTCATGACGAACCTTCTCTTGCTACCACACTCTGCAGAGCTGAAGAAGCCCGCCAGCTGGCCAGAGTTTGAATTTTATCTTCACAAGAGCGTTCTAAGAACCGCTACGACGCCCGACACGAACAAGTTTCCTATGCTCCTGGTGACTATGTGTGGTTGTGGACACCTTTCCGTAAGCGTGGTCTTTGTCAAAAACTGCTTTCACACTACACCGGACCGTTTGTTGTGTTAGAACGCATCAATGACCTGAATTACGCCATAGCACGCATAACGGCGAATGGTCGACGGTCACGGCAGACGCAGGTGGTGCATGTAGCCCGCCTCAAGCGATTTCATTCCAGAGGATCTCTGTAACTCACTCGACGGGCTTCGTCTGCGAGGAGGGGAATGTCACGCGCCTTCGTAGAACGTCGACGGTAGATGAAAAAGAGCGGTCGGGTAGATCGGTGAAGAAGGAGAAAGAGCAAGGGCAGAGGAACGTTTGTACGCTTCGCCGCAATACTCTCTGTACCGATCCCTGTAAATAAACCCCCCGTGCGTACAAAGTACGTAACAATATATAAATATATATATACATATATGAAGGAAAGAAGCCAACAGTCGGCGAGGCCAAGGAAAGCGTTGGGGATGGTACTTTATGTTTTTTTGTTTTTTTAATGTTTACTTGGGTAATCACAGAAATTAGTAATGTAATCTGTTTAGGGGAAAGATAATTAGACACAAAGTAGAAGAAAAAACAACGTGCCGATGGTGGGATCCGAACCCACGACCTCCGA
>JAJIZL010047791.1:9053-25263 GCA_023969395.1 Amblyomma maculatum
ACGGTGCATTACCAGCTTCGGGCCAGATACTCGCGTAAATGTAACGACTCAGAGAAAATGTTCCACTAATATTGCCGCGGATCGCGGGCAGTACATTGCCGTTACAATACTTGTGGACAAGGCGCAACTAAGGTGACAGAACAGATATTTTTTTAAACGTCTATAATCACATATCTAGGTTCTACAAATAGTTTATAAACAAACATTTCTGACTAGGATCTCATCAGTTACAAAGTGTGAAAACAGAGCCTGCGTCAAAACTGTTATAAATTGACGTTTTTAGGACTTTAATTTGAACAAAGCACTTTACCATACCACGTAGCTCTTCTTGATGGAAGCAGTATCAAGTACAAAATCACAATAATGATAAAATGGCTTGAAATGCCGTAGTCGTACAAGTGCGTCCCGTAGATAAAACCATTGTAGAATGCTGGAACTTCTCCAATCCTGCTAAATCACTGACTCTATTTGCTTAGTGCCGATTTTGAAAAACGGAACTCAAAACCATAAGCCAGGGCCCGTATTCCGAGTTTGCGTCGTTATTGAAGTGTCGCTATCTCACGTGACCTAGACTCCTCTGATTAGTGGAAACGCTGGAACATGATGTTGCCATCTCTTCCGCTTTCGTAGTGGCAACACCCGGTTTCGGCGTTTCGACCAAACAGATCACTCGAGGTCACGTGAGATAGCGGCACATCGATAACGACGGAAACTCGGAATGTGATCCTAGGTTTCGATAAAGTAGACTAATCAATAACTAACACTATACGAAAGGCGATAAATGAATCACTGTGCTGAAAGACATAACTATTACTATTGTTGAGAGGTTATGGCATTTTTCTAGCCTAGCTTGAATAATGAGACCCTGAAAAAAGGAAGCGAACCCCCGAGAAAGGTGATTCTACAATAAATAGCCAACTCGTTCAAAAAGGCTGTTGCTTCCATCAGATGACATATACTTTGGTTCCTTTCACCACATGCCTGCGCTACTGATATGATTTGCCACGCGGCAAAGAAAGCGGTATAAGACTTCCGCGTCAAATTGTGTATAACTTGTCCAGTTGTGCATTTCACTGTTTGTTTTCTAATTTTTGTTGTCCAATTAGTTAGCCATTTTAGGCTTCGTGAGGCTCAGCGCAGCCAAACTTTGCACTATATCCTAAGCAACTTCCTTAATATTTAGAACGAAATCACAACTGTGTGCAACGGCCTTTATGCTGATCAATGTCCGAGGTCCCTCCGCCCGTTGTTCATGATTGATTGAGTGTAAATCCTAAAGGCGTTGCCTGGGCTATGCATTTTGGTCTTTCTTGGGTATTTCCAACTTTACGCATTTTGAGATATGCTTGGTAAAACATTAAGAAGGTTGTCTCATGGGCGCAAAAATGGTCTCCTGTTGTAGAGTTAGCAGAATACAAGAAGAAAACAATACTAAAGAAAGCACAAAATAACCATTAAAGAAATCCTTCAGGTTCGCCTTACGGGTAAAATCTAGGTGCCTTTCTAACAAGCTTTGTGCCAACGACCCTTCGTGGGCTATGCATTGCGTGTCCATCTGGCATGTAGTGAACCTGCGTTCTCACCGGAATGGAGACACATTTATTTCATTGAATTTCTTCCATTGCCTAAAATGCATCAATTACTATCGCCAATTTCGGCTTCATTTGGACCGTTTCTTTTTTTTTAACTTTATTTTGTGTGTGAAATGTTTGGTTTGTAATTCCTGCACAAGAATATGTCTTGGTGAGGTCATAGCCATAATCATCCAATCAGATTTTCAAGTGCGAACATTTCTGACATGCGGTTTCGACATCGACTCCTACGCCGATGGCTGTTCGATCGAACGAGCTGTATACACTTCGCGCAATTAATCAGGCATGCGCAGTCAACATCCAAAATATAAGTGGTTTGAGAAGGCAAGCTAACCTACGTACAACGATTCTGATGCGTCAGTCACGCACTCCTAGTCTATTCTTTTTAAATAACCTATTCGTGCATTTTTTTCCTTGAAGGAAGAGGGTGATTCATACTGAAAACAGCGCGGGAAAACGAGACGAACAAAGAAACACACAACACAAATTCCGCTAACAGGCCATAAGGTTAAATTGGGACAAACCTCATGGCATTTGACTCAACATTTGTTTGAACACGAGCGCTATGTTGTAAATGGCACTGGCTAGAATATAGATTATCATTGCAATGAATTTACACGCATGCCTCGCCTAGTTTAAACTATGGTAGAAAGAAAATACTGAGATACCATGCCCCACGAATTGAATAAAGACTTATAAATAAAACTAAGGAGCTTAGAGAGCGTCAGTGAAGCGTCAAAACCATTGTACGGTAGTGAACTGGGATTCTAAAAGAACATTGTTACATTTTGGATGTTTATCGCTTATGCGTGTTTCGTTCATTGTCTCTGTTTTGTTTTGCACATCTCGTCCAATGTATCTCATTTCTTTTCCCATACATTGTACGTTTTCACCCTCTTTTGCCTTTTAAGCATTTTTTATCGCTTTAACGGCCCTTTACAACATGTGACATATATATTGTTGACGTTTTGCTCACTAGTCTCACATCCGCTGGCTCTGCCATGTCCCTTCTTCGTTTCGCCCCTGGACAACCTGATCCGCTGACTTTATTCATGTCAGTAGTGGATATATGGAGGATACAGATGCCCAGGTGAAGAGAGCAGTAATGAAGCGTGTAGCAAACAGAATCTACGTCAAGGGGGTTCCAATAGGCCAAGAGATAATGCGATCATCCTATACCTGAAACACGAGCTCAAAGTGTCCTTCATTTTTTAGGGGACTGCAGCTTTGAAAGGACTCCAATCAGAAATGGCGAAAGCACGGATTTCCACACTCCTTGTGTGCGGGTCAAGTGTGATAATACAGTAGCTAGAATCACCCACAAGTGAGTATATCTTGAAATGGAATAGGTTTCATGTGAATGCATTCGAAGTTTTATAAATATATCTTGACAGATGTCTGCAAGGCAGTATTCACCATGTTCAAAAGCCTGTCGAGAAAACATCTTAATTTCAGAATTGGCAGTCCAGAAGTCTCAGCAGTTTAGAGACGTTTGGGTGCTGAAGCCGGGCTGGAGATTGATTTTGGAAAGTGGTCATATCTTTTCGCTTCCACTACCCGAGAAGATTCCCAAAATAGAGAATAGATGTTTTTCGACTGCCCAAGACAACATCTATGGGAAACTATTTGTAAATTTTGTCACAAATAATTTAAGCTTGATGCGTGCTAAAAAAAAAACATCGTTCTCTCTTGAACTTTATTAGAATAGCCAGCACTTTTTTTTTTTACTGAATATCCCTTTTATGTTCTTTTCACAAAGTTTTTTTTTTTTTAAGTACTGAGGTTATAAACAACGTTATTAAAAAAAAAAAGTTCCAATGTTTTGCATCAGTATGTTTTTCTTTTTTTTTTTTATTTTGCACTGCTTCTGCGTCTTGCAATTAAGACGAGGCTTTCAGAAAAACAAACGATACTGTAGGGTTTCGCGACTTGACATGGGCATGATTTTATTTAAAAAGGTAGATCACACGGCAGTTTATTCAGTACGTAGTTTTGCTGTAGGGCTGAACGCAATTGAATTCTAAATAATAACTACAAAGTGGTTTTTGGCACTGTCATAGCGTCGGTGCACAACAGAAATTTACAAACGTCTTTTTCGGTAATATGTGCTTATTTGTTGTCCAAATTCATTGGTGTACCGAAATTCATCGTTAGCTTTAGTTGTTAACACTAATTATAGAGTGAAAAAAACTGCATCCACGGATACAAAATAATCGCTTTATTATATTTTTCCTTGTATTATCATGCATCAGGAAACCGTGTGTAATAAAGTATTTCACAAACCTAACTTTCCTCCAATGTAAGGAAATATTAGCCGCGCCGCTTGTTGGTTCTCTTGGTTGTAGATAAAGTTGGATACTGAAAAGGCCATTCTACTTGGCATTATGACGCAACCAGTGTTGGCGGTAGTCCTTATATGAATATTTCGTTCTAGGCTAGTAAAAAAAGGCCATTAAAACCCTGTGTGCGCTGTCGCAAGTGGCTTGCGCCTCGCGTCTTTTTTCTTGTCGCCAAAGGCACTAAACATCTTAAGGGAAGATTAACAAATGCAAAAGAAGACAGCCTGGAAGAACTAGAAGTCCTGATTGAGTGATATGAGGGCCATCGGTTTTGTCTACGTGAAGCGGCTGGCAGAGTGGTGAATTTAGAAGGCCACAGGTTCCATCAGAATGAGCATTGCAGAAGCAATTTCGGCCCTTTCCGGCAAACGGACCGCAAAAAAGCAGTCGGAGGTCTTGCCAACACACTTCCTAAAACATAATAGACTTTTTGCAGCACACATAAAGCAGGAACACTGATAACCTTCTAATTTAAATTCCTGTTTCCAGCGCGAATCGAACCAGCACTGCTCAGATTCTCACCTGAGCGCTTTAACTAACACCACCATGGCCGGGAGTGTTTTCTTTATTTCCGGTCAACAAAGTACATACAGGAATAAACTCGCTGCCTACCGTTGGTTAAAATGATACATTAAATATTTTTCATGGTGATCAATCCGCCGATCACATCCATGTACTGAGGTTGCTCAGGTCGACTACGGAAAACATCTTTGAGAAAGGTTACACTTTCAATGAAGTTGTCCCTGACATTTTCCTTTGCGTGCCTAATGCCATCCGTGTTTTCCAAATGCTGTTGAGGCCCACCGCCATAATCAGGTCGCACGGAACCACCCCATATTGCACGGATAGAAACAGGCTGTCGTAAGGACTAATGGGTAGTTGTTTCTTTCTGTAATATTTCTTAGTGAACCACATAAGCCCAACAGTCTATAAAAACGTGACCGATGGTCTCGGTGTTTTTACACATTGTGCATTTGAGTATCCAAGGTACAAATATGTCTCCATCATTCGGCCAAATTTTTGCGGGAAGGGTACCATATCGAGAAAAGCATATCATACTTCCGCTTGTCTACCCAGAGGATAATGGTAGCGAGAACATCGGCGCTGTAATTAGTGATAATGACAATGATGACAGTAGTAATGATAACGAGTGTGCGTTTAACTGACAGTAATAATGAGAACAAACGTGATGCATCCTGTGAAGCAGCAACGCTCCGACGTTCGTATTTCTGCTGTGTAGATTTGAATAGTGCCTTCGGAATTTTTCCAGCCGATGTCGGAATAATCAGCATCGTCGTTATGTGCTGACATTGCATTGAAGACAGTGCCACATTCGTTGAATAAAACAGTTATTAGCTTATGGCAAGAACGTTTAGAGAGAGGATATAGATGCCCGCATGGCGGCAATATGAAGGAATGTGTAAAGCATGTCGAGAAACATTTTGCGAGTTTGCCTGCTAATCGTATGATGTTGCGAATTTATTTTCTTGCGCAGCTGCACGTATCCGGAGATTGTCCATCGAAAACGTCAGACGGGGAGAACACGACAGTCTCATCCCCCATTTCCTCAGTGCTGTCCCTAATTTGTCCAAATGAAGCGATCACAAAAACATGGGAGTATGTCAATCGCAAGCCACGTACATCATGCATCCACGGATAAAGAAACCTTCATCACCTTCAAGGAAATCAGACGTGTGCTCCCAAAACGGCAATCAATTATTTATTCGTATATTTGAACCCCCTCTTTTTTCTTTTTCCTTTTCACAATACTTCCACAGAAATTGAGACCATATTTAAAAACGAGCACGTGATTTACCATGTTTGTGAAAAACTGCTCAGAACAGGTGTTCAATTGACCGCGTTTCGTTTATGTGGGACAGACTTCAATGATGGATCAGATTACAGTAGTGGATCAGGTAAGTGTAGATCAGACCTCACAGCGAATTGTTATCTGTAAGACATATTGAGAGAAGCCAACTGATTTTTTGATTTTTTAGAAGACACGGAAAAGAAAACGTAAACAATAAAAGAAAGAAATACTGGAACCACTAACATGCTCATGTCAGTTTAGGTTTTGTCTATAAACGTATTCTATGGCTTTATCGTTGGTTAAAGTAATAAGGAGAGATCCTTCAATCGAGAACATAGTCTATTGACGGTGAGAGATGTGAAAGCAAGGAAATTTCATTGTTTCACGCATTAAGTCGGCTTTCGGGCTCGTGAATAAACAATTTAGGAATGAATCAGAGTAGGTAACAAGTATGAGAAATTCAGCAGAAATAGTAAAGTAGCTGGAAAATGTGATGCATATTCATTTAATTGTTTGCAATAAAGTCCGCATGGGTACGGGGTGTACGTCAGAGGTGGGCTTGAGACTAATAAAAAAAAGGTGGTTCACACGCGGATTAGACCTAGATTGGGTTGCAATTAACGGCGATCTCAGCTAAAAGATAATTCCAGAGTATGGCTGCCATTACAATAAAAAAAGAATAAATGAGTTATTCCGGAATGTAAAGTTTACAGGACGAACTGCAAAAACGCTTTTTCAGCACTGGTGGTATCCGGAATTCTTTCAACTATAAACCACTACGCTTTGTTTCAAATTTTCTGTAAATTTTGGGCAATACTCTAAAAATAAAAACTGTCATTTTGTGCATTTTTTGTATATGCCACTTTAGAATTTTAAAGCAGGTCACAAAAGTTCAGCTACTTTGTTAAAAAAACGCAGACGTCATTGCTGTTTTTTGGATATTGAACGCGATTGCGACCGTAGTGCCTGTTCAACCATGAGTGTTTTTTTTTTTTTTTGCGATAGAAATACTGCGCCAGGTTTCGGCCCATTGCGTCATCCCGGAAAAGGCCACGTTTGACCTTAAACTGCCGTGAAGAAGAAGATGGAGAAGGAGTAGAAGAAATATGGTTTGTCTGGTTTGTAGGGTTTAACGTCCCAAATCAACTCAAGCTATGAGAGTGCCATTGTGGCCAGGGAATCGAGCGGACGTGCCTTCCATGAGCTCCGCCAATTTCAGTTACCTTGGGCAAATCATCTGCTCGGCGTTTTCGATTTTTGTGTCGAATCGACGGAACGCATCCAGAGGACCACCGGAATACCAGTTTTTCCAAGGTGGGACTCTTGTTGCCGATTTTTTCGGACTTTTGTTCGGTGGACTACGTGCTGAACCTTGGCCTAACGTGGCGTATCGTCTCGCGGTAGCCTGGGATCACGGCGGCTACGTCGAGTACCCACCCATAGCCTCGCGAAGCCGACTAAAGCTAAAAAAAAAGGAAATTGTCGAAGGAACGCCGGTAGATCCGGAGGAATTTAGTGCCTGGCCAATGGTATACCACCAAAAAGAAGAGATACGTGCCGCTCGAGAAGACCATGCAACAAGTTGAGAAGCAGCGAGCTGCTGAGAAGCATGCTGGAAGAAAAATAGCTGCGAAATTGGTGGAAAAGCAGCATGCTCGCTAACCCGATGGCGCCGAGAAGATCATTTTGAGGCCACGTGGAGGCCTCGTGCGTCTGCTGAAGTTTGGCAACGCAATCTTGGCTGACGCAATAATTGCGGCAGCTGGTATCCCCCCGGGCGAGGCCGGGGAGGACGTCATCTCGACGAATATTAAGCAGCACTCGATCCTCGTGGCAACTACAAGCGCCGAAAGGAAGAGACGCTACGCGAGCCTAACCCACCTAGTGTTCGAGGGGGAGAAGATCGAATTGACAGCCTACGTGGCGACGCCGCAAGATTGCGGCAAGGGCGTGGTATATGACGTGCCACTTATACCGACGAGATCATCAGGGAGAGGCTGACAATCCACGGCAACCCACCAGTTTTGGGTGTGCGGAGACTCGGCAAAAATTCCAGAACTGTACTAATTCTCTTTGAAGAGAGAGAAGTACCACGATGGGTTCGCCTGACTCCGATGGCGCAGCGGTGTCAACTTTACCGCAAAAAATATGAAGCATGCAATGCCTGCGGAAGACTCGATCACAGGGAGGACGTCTGTCCGGACCCGAGCAACCTCAAGTGCAGGAGCTGCGGAATGGAGAGGCCACCACAAGGTCACCAGTGTGAGGCAAAATGCTAGCTATGCGGCAAGGGCCACTTGTTTGGTGACCGATAATGTAAGGAAATATTCAGGACTCCGTACGAGGTGAAGAAGCAATGGGAGCGAAAAGTCAAGGAAAAGCCAGCGCACGACGACAACAGAGGGCGACCGATAGTCAAGCAAGAAGGAGGAGAGACTTCCGCGTTAGGGAAGACTCCTTTCCAAGGCTAGAATCCACCGCCAACGAGACGCCACCGCAGCAGCGAGGGCGTTCCAGTTGTCGCACCATGGGACGCTCCAGGTCTGGGTCCAGGAGACGCTCGAGTTCGAGGGACGCGGCCAACCCATGGACCAAGCGGAACGCCAGCGGAGACTGTAAAAATGTAAGCTTCAACAGCGGGGCCTCCCAGGCTGAACCTAGGAAAGATAAAAAAGAAGACGAAGTCGAAATTCTTAAAAAAAGAAATTGAAGAGCTTAAGGGGGTGATTAAAAAGCTAACGCAAAATCAAAATTCGAAACAGCATACGGAAAAGCAAAGGCCTCCCACTACCGCGAAGCAGCTGCCACCTGCTCAGCCAGTCACCCCGCCACAAGCGGCGCCACCGGCGAAAGGGGATGAGCAAATGGTGACTGAGGCGTCTCGTCCGCCCCCGGTTAAGCGCAAAATTAATGAAACAGACCCGTTCCAAGCACTCGAAAATAGGCTTGACGAAAAGTTGAATTCATTCATGAGCCAAATGACCCAGTTCATGAACCATATTCAGACCCAGGTACAGGCACTTGCAGGGGAAGTGCAAAGAGTTCGAACCGAGCTAATAGCCGTCAACACGTGGCAGCAGAATGTCGAGCAAACCCTATCCCAGCTGCAAAATGGCCAGGCGCGTAAATGAAAACCAAATTTGGCAGTGGAACTGTCGCGGCTTCCAGAGCAAGAGAGCGCTGCTGCAGCAATACCTTCGACTCATAACTGAGACCCCCCTCGCAATCGCCCTTCAGGAAACAGGGAAGGGAGCCAAACTAATGGGATACCAGGTGGTCAACAGCGATAGAGGCGCGAAATCGACGGTGGCGACCTTTGTCAAGCGCAACGTAGCGGTGATAGAACACGATTTGAATTCGAAAGATATCGAGAACGTATTTTTCCAGATATTAGCTGGACGAAAGAAGGATCCCAGTCTATTCCTTCTTAACATTTACAGCTCGCCCAAGCAAAAGAAAATTTGATTTAGGGCCCTTATGCGCAAAGCCATCAAGGCGGCCGGGAATAATCCCTTGATGATAGTTGGTGACTTTAACGCCAGACATCAAGAATGGGGCTATGATATACAGGCCACCAAAGGTAGGCAGCTATGGGAGGACACGCACGAGCTAGGTCTCACCCTCCATACGGATCCCCATCATCCAACGAGGACGGGTAACAGCGTATGCGCGGACACATCCCCAGACCTGACATTTTCAAAAAACTTACAGGGTTTAGACTGACAAAATTCGGAGCAAACTTTTGACAGTGACCATTTCATTGTCGTTTCGGTCCTGCAAGAAGGCGTCAAGACGCACAGGGCGTGCCAACCGGCCGTTACGGAATGGGATCAATTTAGAGAAATCAGGGCAACCGCGAAATTAAACTGATTGAGAACATTGAGGAATGGACGGAGGCGCTCAAACGCCACGTTGGTGAGGCGACAAAGACGCGGGTAGGAGACGACGCTCCTTGTATAGCAGATAGCCGACTACTCCACATGTGGGACGCTAAACAAAGCATGGAACGCAGGCTGAAAAAGCAGAAGTGGGACAAGAATCTTAGAAGACGAATCGCGAGGCATAACAAGGAAATTGAAAGCTATATAAGCGATCAAATTGTGCGAACAAAACTGGCTCAGCAGATACGACGAAATGGAGGGAGGCATGAATCTCTCCAAAACGTGGGGCATGCTCCGGCATCTGCTGGACCCAACAAATTCAAAAACTCAATCGGGAATAAGATTAGCAAAAGTCAGGCCCGCCTTTGAAGGAGACGATGCGGCGTTTATGAATAAGTTAGTAAAAACGTACGTTGCCGACAACCGGCGTTCCCCCCTCCCGAGCTACGGTGGCACGCCCAACGAGGCGCTTGACGCCCCCATCACGGAGGCAAAGGTAAGGCGGAAATTGTAAGACTAAAACTAAATCAGCCCCGGGCCCCGATGGCATCACCAATACAATGCTGAGGAATCTGGACGATGACTCTATTAGTTTCTAACGGAATTCATTGGCAAAGTTTGGGAAACGAGCCAGTTGCCAGATCAATGGAAAACGGCAAACATAATACTAATATTCAAATCGGGGAATACCCCCGCAAATGAAAAATTTGACACCAATTTCCCTAACCTCATGCGCAGGGAGGAGGAGGAGGAGGAGGAAAAACTTTATTAGCCCTATATTATTTGGCGGTTTTAGACGTCTTCAGAGATGCCTGCTTGCTGTATCCACAAGAGTCTTCTCCGTCGACTTCGTCCACTTTTTCACAATGGTCTGTTGCCCTCAGTCCAGGGCTCCGCTGTCTGCTGCCGCCCGTTGGGCTCGCTCTACCAGACCTTGCTGGTCTTCGCAGCGGTCACTGGACAGCAGAGTCTCCCATTGCTCCGCACTCGGGTTTCGAATTTTGGGGACCACATCTATGTTTTGACATGCCCATGTGATGTGATATAGTGTTGGTTTTTCATCGCACCACGGACATCTGTCAGCGTATATGGTAGGGTGCATTTTGTTTAGTATGTGCAGGTTTGGGTATGAACCAGTCTGTAATTGTCTCCATATGACAGTTTCCTCTCTGGTGAGAGAACTGTGCGGGGGGGGATATCGCATTCTTCTTCCTCTATAGTTTTCTAGTATGGCCGAGTATGACTTGGGTGTTGGCAAAAGTTCCGCGGACTCGTCGGATGCTCGGAAAGTAGTGTATGCTCGAGCTATCCTGTCAGCCTCTAGGTTCCCTGCCACCCCCATGTGCCCCGGTACCCATATAATTTTGTGTCTGGTCTTGTTTTCTTTGTGGTTGTTAATTCTGTCGCTCGCTTTGAGAAGTATACGGAGCGCGTGACGACCAATCCTACCATTCATGAAATTTCGACAGGCTGTTTGAGAGTCCGTGAGTATCGTTAGCGACCGCCCAGCTCTATAGCCCTCCGCCACCGCTAGAGAAATGGCTACTTCCTCGGCCTCTGCTACTGTGCAGTGTCGGATAGAGGCGCTGGTCACTTCACGTAGAGACGAATTGACCACCGTGGCCACTGCAATTTTGTTGTGTCCTCCTCTCGAGGACGCGTCTGCACACACAGTCGTGTCTTGAGGAGCGTATGTTTTTTGAATAAAATCGGCCCTTGCTTCTCTTCTACCTTGGTGGAGGTTCGGGTCCATGTTTCTTGGGATTGGAGCTACCTTGAGGGACTTGCGAAGTTCGTCGGGGATCGTTACCGTCCTCGCTATTTCTCGCATCTGCTCACAGTATCCGAGTCTCTGTAAGAGCGCTCTTCCAGTCGTTGTCTGCAGCAGCCTGAGTTTTTGCGACTCAAGCTGCGCCTCGCGTAGTTCTTCGAATGTGTTTTGCAATCCAAGCGCCATGAGCTTTTCTGTAGACGTGTTGCGCGGTAATCGGAGCGCCGTCTTATACGCTTTGCGTAGCAGGGCATCCGCTTTTTGTATTTCACTCTTGTTGAGGCACTGGTAGGGCAGGCTGTACACAATTCGGCTCACTACCAGGTTTCTAACTAGTTTTAGTGTGTCCTCTTCGCGCATGCCATGCCGCCTGTTGGTGATGCGGGTGATCATGCGTGTCACTTGTAGCGTTGTTGTTTTGAGCTTGGTAAAAGTGTGACTACTGCGTTGGTTCGATTGAACTCACATACCTAATATTCTTATTGTTGTCTTTTCAGGGATGGGCATTCCTTCCAGGTAGATGTTGAGTTTCAGGTTCTCACTGGTTGGGACGGTCCGGTTTTGTTTGCCTCTCCACACTCGAAGCAGTTCCGATTTCTCGGTAGAGCATGCGAGTCCTCTTTCTCCGAGATATTTCTGTACACAGGAGGCCGCTTCCTGTAGTTTTTCTTCCTTCTCCCCGAGGGAACCGGTGTTCGTCCAGACTGTTATGTCGTCTGCATACATGGCGTGCCTGATGCCTTCGATCTTCTCTAGTTTTCGTGCTAGACCTATCATAGCTATATTGAAGAGGATAGGTGAGATGACTGATCCTTGTGGTGTTCCTTTGTTTGGCACGTGAATTTTGTTCGATCGAAGGTCTCCCATGCCGATGGTGGCAGTTCTATCTGACAGGAAGGCTTTGACGTACCCGTGGATTCTGCGTCCGCAGTCCAAGTCGTCTAGGCCTCTAAGGATCGCTTCGTGACTGACGTTATCAAATGCTCCCTTGATGTCAAGGGCCATTATGACATTTTCACCTGTTCGGGGTACGTTGCGGAGCACATCTTTTTGTATTTGAAGCAGCACGTCCTGCGTCGAAAGTTTTGCTCTGAAGCCGAACATGGTATGGGGTACATGCTCATTATCTTCCATGAAATTTTGCAGTCTGAGCATCACCACCCGCTCGTAAAGCTTGCCGAGGCACGACGTGAGCGAGATGGGCCTGAGATTTTCAATTTTGAGCTGTTTGCCAGGTTTAGGTATCATAATTACTTTGGCGTGTTTCCAGTCTTCGGGAACCGTCTCCGCTTCCCAGTGTTTGTTTAGAAAGCTTACGAGCTCTTGTATGAGGTCATCACTCAGGTTTCGGATCAGGGCATTGTCGATTCTGTCGGCTCCTGCTGCCGTGCTTCTGGTCGTATTCCTTATGGCCGCATAAACTTCTTCCACAGTTATTGGGCGGTCGAGTCTCTCGTTTTCGGCTCCGCGATAGGTTCCTTGGTATCGTGAGGGGTTGCGATCACCGAAACATTTTTTTCGTGCCTTCTCTAAAAGGTCGGTGTCCGAACCCTCGAAGGAGTGGATGAATCTGTGGATACTTTTATTGTTTTCTGATTTTGTTTTGGTCGGATCGATTAGTGCTCTTAGGAGATTCCAGGTTCTGGCCGTACCTAAGGTTCCCTTAAGCGAGTCGCTGAATTGTTCCCAATTTTGTCTCGCGAGTAGCGCTGCGTATTCTTCAGCTTTTGCCGTAACTTCTGCTATCTTTAGTTTTAGTTTCCTGTTGTGTTTTTGCTTCCGCCATCTTTTGGTGAGACTGCGTCTGGCTTCCCATAAGCGCAGAAGGTGCCCGTCTACTTCGGGCGTTGTTGTTGTTCGTCTTACACTTTTTGTGCATTTGTCTCGCGTTTCTGTCAACATGCCGCTCCAGTCTTCTAGTGATTGAATGCCGCCTTCAGATTTTTTGCAAGCCCCGCGGAACGCGTTCCAGTCCGTGAGTTTTGCATGTCCGATCCGGCATCTTATCCTTTCCGATGCTATTCGCGTCCGGAGGATAAAGTGATCGCTACCTAGGTTTTCCATCATGTTTTCCCACTGTGACTCCTTGCTCTTCCTTACGAACGTGAGGTCCGGGCAAGTGTCCGTGCTCACACTATTACCGATTCTCGTGGGGGTCGCGGGATCTGTGATTAGCTTACAGCCAAAATATTCGGCTACGTCCGCTAAAGTTCTTCCCTTGATATCTTGCTTCCGGTATCCCCACCTCGTGTCCATGGCGTTGAAATCTCCCACGATAATGAGTGCATTTTCTTTGGTCAGCTTGTGCGCTCCGTGGAAGAGTTCAAAGAATTTGGCTTTTCTTTGTCTTGGAGGGCTGTACACGTTCAGTACGAATGTGCTCCTTCCCTTTCGCTTTTTCGGAATGATTTCGACAAGCGCGTGCTCGATGTCCGTGTCGGCGATGGTATCGTGCCTGATTGCGGTGATGGCTTTGATCACTAGAACGGCTGCTTTACCCCCGTTTTGGCTCTCGTAAACATCGTACCTCTGTAAAGAGGGCCTGGTTCCAGTCTCTTGGAGCGCAATCACATCGGGGGGGGTGGGGGCGTGTTAAGCTGTGTGTTTATGTATTGTTTTAGTAGGGCCTGTTTTTTGCGGTAGCCTCTGCAGTTCCATTGCCAAATTTCTAAGTTTTCTTGGTCTTGCTGACGCGTCTTGGTCATGTTTACGTGTTCGTGCTGTTGCCTTGTTCGACAGCGAACGCCGTTAACGCTGGACGGTTGTACGCTCTTTCCCTAATGTTTTCGTTATGTCTTTGTTTTCGAAAAGCACTTTTGATTTCTGAGATCTGCCCCTGAAATTGTGCTTGCATCTGTTGCATTTGAGATTGGATTTGCCGCATCATATCCTGCATCATCTGCTGCATCATCTGTTGCATTCGTGTTTCAAGTTCTCCATTGTTGGATGCTTGTGGCTGTTTTGGAAAGGCTCTAGTGATTTCAAGCTCCCGCTGTTGTGCCTTTAGTGTTTTTGTTAGTTCCTCGACCTTGCGTTCGAGCTCATTTTGTTTGAGTCGAGCGAGTTCAAGCTCGCGTCTGAGTTCATCACTGCTCGCGTCTTTAGCTTCTTTGACATGAATATTTTTGTTGTTTGTATTGTTTGTGTTACTATTGTCTACCGAGTGCGGATCAATGGTAGATGCCCAGCTTACCTTGCTGCCGCCTTGCTGGGAAAGCTTCTTTTTCTGCTTTTCTTGTTTGTTCCCCTCCTGTGAACCGGCCGGCAACAGAGGTGGGAAGGAATTGGACCTTGATCGGCTCCTCGAGGTCTCTCCTTCTGAGCTGAACCATCGCTTGCGTGGTCGCCCGCGTTGGCCACTGCGCCCTCTTTCCCCGCTGGGCTTTGGTCTTGCCTTTTTCAGTCTCTCGGGGCACTCTTTGGATCCGGTGAGATGTGCCTCACCGCATATTAGGCACTTGAGCTCGCACACATGGTCTTTCGTCGGATTTTTATCTCCGCACAGTCCGCACACAATAATGTCCGGTGTGGGGCACACGTCGGAGCGGTGTCCTTGCTGGAAACAGACGTAGCACACTTGCCTCGTGGGGCGGTACTGGTAGCACGGTAGTTCACCTCCGTAGTATATTACGAATTTCGGCAAGATCGGGCCGTCGAACGTGATCGCTGCGGTCTTGGATTTTCCAAGCATCCTTGCCTGGAGAATGGTTACTCCTTGAGTTCTGACTCGTAGGTGTGCTTTCAGCTCTTCGGGAGAGGTACCTGGGTCAACACCGTGTATTACGCCGCGAAAGACGTCCTCCGGAGCTGCCACGTAAGCGTTGACCTCGTACGACTTTCCGGCGAATTTAAGACGGGTAATGCGCCGCACCAGGTGAGCCGTTTCTTCATGTGGGGTGCTAACGATAATGATATTTGATCCTGTACGAAGCCTTACAAGTATGTCCTCGTCCTTGCATTGTTGGCCGCATGCCATGATAACGGCGCGCGCTACTTGGTGTGTGGTGAGTGATTTCACCATGAGTCCTTTTTTGGGTCGAAAAATTATTTTGATGTCATTTTTGGGGAGTGGCGGCAGTCTTCGCCTAGGCCTCCTCTGCTCCACCTGTCCGGTCTTGTTGCAGCCGGTCGCATTACCTAGTGATTTTCCATGAGGTTGGGCGTCCGGGCCGGTTCCCGTGCCTTTCCGTTGTCCTTGTCTCTGAAGTTTTTTTCTTCTGGCGCTTGGATTGAACAAGCTCCCAACTGGCATCGTTGTTGTACCCGACGCGCTCCGATGAGGAATCTGACGGGATTCCGTCTTCGCTTTCTGACTCGGCGTCTCCAAAGTCGTCTTCATCCATCCCTTGGAATTCTTCAAGGAGGGCATTTGGTGGTTGTGGCGACGCACTTGGGGCTTGGCTTGACCCTGCCATATGGTCTCTCTTTGAAGAAGCGTCGGTGCTAGGCGCCGCCGTCGTCAATAAGCCTAGCGTCCCATGCTGTCCCGATGTCGAGCTGGGCGTCCCGTCAGGGTTAGCGGGCTGGCGCCCGCTTTGGAACTTTCAAGTCCGGTAAAGATCCGAAAAAATGGTCCTACCGCTTGAAATATGGCATCCAGGGGATCTAGCACTTGATGTCTTTCAGTTCCGAATGAAATCCGGTGGCGAAAAAGCGTTGGTCCGGTGAAATCGGTCAAAATTTGCGGAGCCGAAGTGACGCGTGTCCGACTGCTTCAACCGCCATATAGAGTTTTTCTCATGCGTAGGGAAGTTGCTGGAGCGCGTAATACAGACGAGATTAACGTGCTTCATGGAGCAAAACAACCTGTGGCCGCA
>JAJIZL010047792.1:0-33652 GCA_023969395.1 Amblyomma maculatum
CCGGGGATGGTATTTTTGCTTAAAAGTACAATTTTAGAACCGAATATTATTTCTGCAGAAGCTTGAAAGAAACGGAAAGGGGGTTGCAAGGTGGAGCATAACCTTTTCAATCACAAAAAGCTTATTGCGCTGAGCTCTACGCTTCAGTACCATATAAATTCAACCGGAATGAAGTAATATTTTTAAACACGAGCGATGTACAGTTAAACCATATCGAACAAAAAGGCAAACTACCAGAAAATATTTCCCAGCACTACACTATTCTTCTACCAACTGAGACAAAGGTCTCAGAAGTAATATATACAACTAAATTAATTTTTCATAGAACCAACAACATCTCAAACCGAAGTTATGACTGTGAAAGCATAGCATATATCATAACAAGGAGCTTACCGAGCCTGACCTTGTCATACTAGTTGCTTATCAAGAGAGGATGAAGCAATGAAGTAATAAAGAAAGTAGGACAGTTGAGCCATGAAACCAATCTTAAAAAAATTTGCCTACGAATACTTCCTACGCTGTCGTCCTCACTGTCGACTCTTTTAGGCAAAATGTCAAGAAATTCTATTTTATACATATGAAACCTACACCAACACGAGGGCCTTACAATTTCTGCGCGGTTCTTTTCGGTTCTTCGATAAATAAACGCGCCAAAGAAATATAATAAAAAACAGAGGATCGGTGTAATAGCATCCATGAAAATTTTAACAACAATGCAGTCATCTACAGTGTACCTAATGCAAATTGATCTCTGCAGTCGGAAATGACAAACTTCATTGAACTATACTTTGCGCCGGAGAATTCCTTATGTATGTAAGGCCCTAGCTCTGCTCGGCCTCAGCAGGTGTTGGATTGTCTGTGCGAATTTCTATGGCGGACCTTCGTGCATGTGTTGATGTATATGTGTACTTGTGTTTTGGGAGCATTTCTCAGCTGGGTGTCCTAGTGTTGAACTGCGTGTCGCGTTCAAGTTCTCAGAAGGAGAGCATTAGCTCTAAAACTCGAGCTCTTCCTTCGGACCCCCCTCTGAGTTTATTTTCTCTCTGCTACTAGAGACGGGAGAAGCGCTCCTTTTGTTCCATCTCAGACCCTCATTAGCGTGGTCTCCCGCTGTCCCGTCACCCGAGTGGGAGCGGCCGGAGGCCATAAAACCCGCGAGAGGGGCCAGGCTTTCGTCGCGTTACACCCGTGTAGCGGGCATCTGGTGCGCTTTGCGAAGGTCTTGGAGAAAAGTTGCCGTGATTGTGTTTTTATTTTGACTTGTGGAATAGGGCATTCTCTCGACGCATCTCAGTAGCGCGGGAATGCGCTCGAGCCTCTTTCGCTGAAGCTACTCCTTGAGAGAGGACGCTCGCGCTGGCCGAGCGCTGGGAGTAGCGGCTGCTTTGGATCTGGTGCAAGAGGCGCCAGCTTGACTGCGGGGATGCGGAGTCCCTTGTTTCTCTGCTTTAGCTGTCGGCGCAGTCGACCACGGCCAGCTGCTATCTGTCTCTGATTGTTGCTGCCTTGGGGAAGCAAATCCGGCTTGACTCTGGTATCATCTCTTGTAGTCTCTTAGAAAGTTGTCTGGTTCATTAAGAAGCTGCTCCACCAAGTGTCATTTGTTTCTGACGGGATCCACTGCCGGGAAGCCCGACTCATTTTTACACTCTTCATAGGCGGTTCAGCGGAATATCAGGGATGTCCAAGCTGGATAATAATAGCAAACACTTTGGCAAGAAACGTTTACTGTGCCTGAGCTTTGATTTTCAGAATCTTATGAAGAGAAGCACAGAAAGAGAACTTTAACAGAAAATTCTAAAGAGGTCGAAAGAAATAGGACATTATGGAGGCCATTGCCTACAAATCATATACAAAGACTACCCTAAATTACCGTGCATGACGTTAGCTTTAAACTAATTTCTGAATACGGCACTCACTCTGTGAAAGCCAAAAGGAAATCAATAATTTTAGCAAGAGAAGTTGATCTTGCACCATCATAACCAGCTTACCGGGTCTGAGCTTGCGATTGCAGATGAAGAAGATCAGAGAGCAAGCAATTAAAAATGGAAAAAGTATAGTACTATTAGGAAAGGTGCATGAAAAAAGTAGGTATATATATATTTAGGCTTTTATCATGAATGCACTGTTGGCAAGGTGTGTTAGAAGTTGTTTTTTTTTGACTGCAGAAATTAGGCTATAGAAGCAAAGAAGATTAAAGCGGCTTGAAAACGATTCTGCGGAAACATGCAGATGTTACCCTGCCTGGACACATTTACGTTGCCTGATAAACGAATGTGGCAGCAGGAAATTTTAAACGTAATGAAAGATGCAGGAATAATGAACATTTTTACAAAATATGTCTCATAAGCATATCGCGGTAGCCGAAGAAGGCAATTGCCTTAGAATTATGAATCTAGCAGTTACTCAACAGGATCTTCAAAGGAAATAAGAGGGGCTGTGAAAGCGACAGAAGGAGAGCCTTCACAGTCGCAAAGCACTTGCCGTGCCTGAGCTCGTGGTTTAAGCGCACAATAAAAGAAACCTAAAGGCAGAAATATTTTAAAAAGTAAAGGACTAGCGCCGTATACATTACAGCACATTATATTTCCCTCCTATTCACTATCGTAACCGAGTATCGAAAAGGGCTCAGAAAAAAAATTATTAATATTGCTTACAAGTCTTTTTTTTAAACCGAGAAAGCAAACGAATACATTTCCGAGCTACAGAAACATTGGCTACAGCCTCCATAAGAGTTCAACGGGCTTCAGCTTGTTGTGACAGTATTTAATGAAGAACGATGAATGAATATAAATGATAGCAGCACAACAGCGCCATTGAAGAAAGTATAAAAAGGAGGGTGCCAATAAGTTATTTCTACACTTTAATCCTTATTGCTGAGTAGGCAAGAGGTTTAGAGTACTTTTTTTTTGCACTGAGATACCGTCTACAGCTACACGAGGGGCTTAAAACGCCTGAAATTGTCGTTTTCGACTTTAATGAATTAAAGCGACAGCAAGAAATTTAAAAGATTGTGTAGTGTTGTAGAACCATTGAAATTGTAACGAAAATGCATATGCCTAGCTGTAGTAGTTTAAAATATAAACTAATGTCAACGCAGGAGCATTCTCTCGATAGGTGGTTAAACTAAACTGGAATGACGTTCCGAGATTGAGAAGCGGAGCCGCATATTTCATTTAACGATCACTTTGCCTGAGATTGCTCTTTAAGTGGCGCAGGAACAAAACCGAAAGGAAAGAATATTAAAGGTAACAGGAGCATGTGCTTCGAAAAAAAGAGTCGTTGAAAAAGCAAGTGTCCACAAATATTATCCGAAAGCGATACCTCAAACTCGAGCATGAGAAATACCTTTGAATTGTACTTTCTAAATCGAGCATTCGCTATGGAAACCTAAGGAAGAGTATGAATATTGCTTGTCACGAAGATATTATCCTGCATCGTCACAAGAGTTTGCCAGGCTTGGGTCTGTCTTCCAGTTGCGAGAATAATTGTGTGGAGTAAGCGAACGAACACGTATAGCATAGTATCGCCGAGGAAAGATCTCTGAAAGAAAAGCGCTTACAAATATATTTAAGATGTTATAAAAACTATACTCTTGGCAAGGTGACTTTGAAACTTATCGGTGAGTAGAGAATTTAAACAACAGAAGGGAATAAGCATAGTGTCGAATGACATGTTCAAAATTATTCTACACAAGCAGGAAGAGGTTACCTTGCCTGACCACATATCAGCTACCTATGAAGGAAATTGGCAGCATAGAATGTTAAATCCAACGATGAGCGTGCCTCAATGCAAAATGCTAGAAGAACAAAATTGGTTACAAAAATTTCTCATAAACATATCGCCATAGCAGTGCATTAAAACTGAACAATAAAATAATTATGGTATCAGACATGGACTCCGCGGAATTTTAAACGAAAGAAAAGGAGGTTAGGATGTGGAGAAGGACAGGCTTCCCAACCACAAGAAGCGTACCGTGCCTGAGCTAGCCGTTTCAGTTCCCTGTGAAGAAAATCGAAAGCCAAGGAGTTTAAATTGTAGGAGACTAGTGATAAACCTACTGCCGTAAAAAAGGGATGTTTCCACAAAATACTTCCCCGTATTACACTATCACAGCCAACTGCTGCAAATGTCTCAGAAACATGATGCAATACTGCATTTTTTTATAGAACCAACAACGAAAATGCGCGGAAGTCGTGAGATGGAGAAGCAAATGATACATCATGAAAAAGAGCTTACCGGGCCGGGGCTAGTCGTACCAGTAGCCTATCAAGAGAAGATGAAACAATCACGTAATAAAGAAAGCTTGACCGTTGGGCCACAAAAAAGGTTGGAAAAATGTCTACAAACAATTTGAAAGCTGCCGCTCTCACTGTCGACTCGAGTAGGCGAAATATAAAAAAAATCTTTATTCCACCTAGGTACAGTCTTCACCAACATGAAGAGCTTAGAATGCCTGACTTGTCTTTTCAATTCTCCTATGAACAAACGCGCCAGAAAGAATTTTAGGTCTAGGTGCTGTGAATTATATTACTCACAAAGATTTGAACAAATATGCAGGTGCGCACGAGAAGATAAAACAAATTGATGGCCATAGTCTAAACTGACAAATGTCATTAAACTACAATTTTGGGCCAGTTCACTTCCTTCATAGGTGACTCAGTGGAATTTCAAGAAAATACAAGCTGGATAACAGTAGCCCACAACTTTGCAAAAAGCTTACCGTGCCTGAGCTTGCAGTTTCAGTGCCCTTTGAAAAAAACGGAAGTGGACAGCCAACGTAAGAACCGGAAGTGGACATGGAAAATTAATAACAAGGAGACTAAAAATGAAATTAACTTCATACTGTGTTCTAACCCCGCCATTATGCAGGATAGAGGTAATCGGGAATGTGCGATGCAGTGACCACAGGATAATAAGGTCTCGAATTAGTCTAAATCTGAAGAGCGAACGAAACAAGTCAGTAAGAAAGAAGTTCATCAAAGAATTAGTGGTGAGAGGGAGGGAAGAAGAGTTCAAGATGTCACTACAGATCAGATATTCAGCTCTAACCGAGGATGAAGACATTAGGCTAGAAGCAATGAACAATGATTTCAGAGATATCATTACTGAGTGCGCTGTAGAAATAGATGGTAGGATAGTTAGAGAGGATAACAGTAAGCTGTATAAGGAGATGAAATATTTTATTAAGAAACGCCAAAGTATGAAAGCTTTCGATCCATCAGACCGGATAGAATTGGCAGAGATATCAACGCTAACCAATAAGCGCAAAGTGCCCGATATAAGAAAGTATAACATCGAGAGAAATGAGCATGCTGCAACGAACAGGGGAAGCCTTAAGCGGCGAAAAAGTAATGGTGCATATGTGAAAATCAGAAGCATGCGCTAAGGGACGAAAGGGAAAGGTTATTACGATTATGGACAATTTAGCCAAAGTAGCTGAGGAGTTCAATACAGATCTCTACAGTAGCCAAAGTAGGCAGGACAATAATGAGATTGACAGTAGGAGAGAAAAAGACAGACGTTCCGCCAGCAACGAAGGCCGGGGTTAAGAAAGCGTTAGAAATTATGAAAAGGGGAAAATCAGCTAAAGAGGACCAGGTAACTGCAGATTTTGAAGGACGAAGGGGATATCGTGCTAGGAAAATTGGCCACCCTGTATACGCAGTGCTTGGTGAGATCGACGGTACCGGAACCTTTTTGGTACCGTCGATATTATCCGGAAATATTATCTTAATTTATTAGCAAGAGGATAAGGACCTGAAAAATTACTGACCAATTAGCTTACTGTCCGTTATGTATAACGTATTTACTAATGTAGTCAATAATAGAATCAGAACAACCTTAAACTACAATCAAGCAAAATATCAGGCAGGTTTTCGGTAAAGTTACTCTACTATCTATCATATCCATACTATTAACCAGATCATAGAAAAAGGCTCGGAATATAATCAGCCCTTGCACATAGCATTCATTGATTACGAAAAAGCATTTGACTCAGTTGAAACATCGGCGGTGATGCAGGCATTGCGAAATCAGGGGGTAGACGAGCCGTACGTGAAAGTGCTGGAAGATATATATTGTGGCTGCACAGCAACCATAGTTCTGCATAAAGAAAGTAACAAAATTCCCATAAAGAAAGGTGTTAGGCAAGGAGACGCAATCTCCCCAGTACTAATCAAAGCTTCCTTAGAGCAAGCATTCAGACACTTGAAATGGGAGCAGTTAGGGTTAAGAGTAGATGGAGATTACCTCAGTAATGTGCGATTTGCTGATGCCATTCCCTTGCTAAGTAACTCAGGGATCAACTGCCAAGAATAATGATGACATAGGCAGCAAAAGTAAAAAGGTAGCATTGAAAATCAATATGCACATGACAAAGGTAATGTTCAGCAGCCTCGGAACGGAAGAGCAGTTTACGCTAGGTAGCGAAGCACTGGAAGTAGTAGGCGAATATGTTTACTTAGTAACCGCAGATCCGGACCATGAAAAGGAAATAACAAGGAGAATATGATTGGGATGAAGTGCATTTGCAAAGAACTCGCAGATTATGAGTAGCAGCTTACCGGTATCGCTCAAGAGGAAAGTATACAACAGTTGCCTCTTACCTGTGCTTACCTATGGAGCTGAAACATGGAGTCTAACGAAGAGGGTTCTACTTAAGTCAAGGACAACGCAGATGGCTATGAAACGAAAAATAGTAGGTTTAACATTAAGATATGGGATGCGAGCAAAGTGGGTCAGAAAAGTAACTCAAGTAACTCACGAAGAAGAAATGGGCCTGGGCAGGACATGTGGCGTGAAGAGAGGATAACCGATGGTCGCTTAGGGTAACAAACTGGATTTCAAGGGAAGGAAAGCGTAGCAGGGGCAGAGGAAAGTTAGGTGGGCGGATGAGGTTAAGTTCGCAGGGGTCAAGTGGATGCAGCTAGCACAGAACCGGGTTAATTAGAGAAACATGGAAGAGGCCTTCGTCCTTTAGTGGGTATAGCCAGGCTGATGATGATGATGATGATGAGAAGCGAAGGAAAGGATTTTCAACGCCAAATGCCGCAGACGCTTCAAGACGACTTAAATTTTAGAGATCAGTTCCTAGAAATCGGTTCTACCCTTCACAACCATATACAAGTGCCTTTCAAAATATCATGTTATATTGCGTTTACTCCGTGTAACCAAATCATAGAATGAGTAATGTTTGTATGCTGGAGAACATTATCCTAAATCTTCCCAGAAGACTTACCGCTCCTGAGCTTGTCGTTCCAGTACCCTATGAAAATAGCGGAGAGTAAGCAAATGAAAGATAATTTGCATAGTACCACCGAGGAAAGGCATGCGAAAACAAGTGCCTACAACTATATACAGCTATTAATTGTGAATGAAGTATACACAATGCGCCTTAGAATTCGTTAAGGACGACCTAATTTACACTATAGAAGGAAAGAAGAAATAAATTCAAATGTAAGCTTTAAACCCTTTCTACACAAAAAGAACGATGTTATCTTGCATGCACACCTGTCTCTTCCCTTATAATGAAAAGTAGTATCAGGAACTTTTAAACATAAATAAAGCATACTGTTGCATGGAAAAGCACAAGGACAATAGAAGTGCTAACAAAATATTTCTCGCAAATATATCGCCACACCTAAGGAAGGCAATTGGCTTAGAATTATGAATCAAGCAGTTACTCAGCAGAACCTTCAAAGGCATTGAGAGGGGCTACGCAAGGTGGAGAATGACAGCTTTCACAAACACAAAGCGCTTACCGTGCCCGAGCTCACCGTTTCAGTAGCCTATGAAAGAAACCCAAAGTAGGGAAAGGCAATAGGAGCCAAAATGAAAGTTCCCACAGGATATTTCTCTCTATTTTGTGATAATTGGTAGCCGGGGTATCAGGGAATAAAAGTAGAGGCGGCCTGGTGTCTATCCTGCTTTTATAGTTCTGGTTCCTTAACCTGGGAGTGCTGCTCTAACGGTTCTTCCTGGAGGTTACAAGAGCGCCAATGACCCCCCAGGAAGATACCTTCAGGTCCGACAGCGAATCCCACCGAAGACGAAGCAGCCTTCACTGAGGCATCATGAGAAGCATAAAAAAACGAAGCGCATCATCCAGGTGTGTGAGGCAAGATGCAAGCGTTTCAATACGATGTTTTCACAGAAGGCGTCACATCTACTCTAGAGGTTGAAGAAACGTTCACACGAACAATGACTCTCCTCCACGACCAGATCGAAGCCCTTCATGGTGCTACTCATGCTTTCAACAGCGGCTGTTATACAAAGTCGGCA
Source organism: Amblyomma maculatum (assembly GCA_023969395.1). Lineage (NCBI taxonomy): Eukaryota > Metazoa > Arthropoda > Arachnida > Ixodida > Ixodidae > Amblyomma > Amblyomma maculatum. Next base: position 8,284 of record JAJIZL010047792.1, read on the forward strand.
GTTGACCTCCCTGAAGCAGCTGCATCCTATACAAAATCAGCAGCATCAAAGCAGACTTTAACCACTATAAAACCGAGAACGTGAACCCCGTTAGGAAAGAATCGACGACGACGACAGTGATGAAAAGCTACCTTTTTCCAACTGGAGCGAAGCTCAACGTCAGAGAGAGCGCAGATCATGCTGATGAAACAAAGCTTCCATTAAGAAGTCATTCTCTGAAAAATTGGAAGCCTAGAAAAAAGTTTTAATGGAGACTTGCAACATAGTGAGCCCCAATCTACCGGCGTGAAAGACGGTTTACAGTGGTTTCCGAAGACATAAACAACAGAGCCTCTTCGGCGTGTTCTCTACAGAACCTATTAACTTCCTGAACGTCTTTTCAGTAAAGCAACGCTCAATCTAAATTTGGAGTATGCCGTCAAGCCTAAGAGATGCAAGTCGTAGGTGCCACCGGTTTCGCACCGATTCCTGTAATCTATTTCTTTGACTCAACTCTAAAAGTGTCATCAGAGGGATCCCTGTACTCCGAGACATTCAGCCGTCATTAATCTGAGTAGTGAACATAGGTGATCCCAAAAAGATGTCAGCATTAGACGAAGAGCGGCCACAGTACTGTTCCACACATCCTTCGAAGTTACAGACTGCAGTCGGGAATTGATCCAGACGGGGCCTTCCCGGTGTAAGGAGAGTGTTGAGCCACTCACACAAGTTTAAAGGTAGGAAGATGTCTCGGTCCACTTTTAGGAAAGAGTGCTCTGGGGCTGCAAACTATACCACCGCAAAAGAGTACCAAAGAGCGCAGCTCGTTAAGCCTCTTTTTAAGACGCACTTGAAGCGAGACTATTCAACCGAATCAGGTCTTTCCGCTTACTGAAGAGCAAAACGTACGAACAGGAACTGCTTATTAACCGCAGAAAAGATAACGTCCCAAAAGAACCCCTGAAGCCGATAACTGGAGACGCTGAAATGCCCAACGGCCTGCGGGTATACACTGGCTTTGTCAAAGCGTTCTGCAGTGCACTCTCCCAGAAGAAAACGCGAGAGCAGAAACCCACTGCACCGATTTTAATCGATATGGCGGTAACAGTCCGGACTAGAGGCCGAAGTCAAACTTGTAGATCCCGTCACCAATATTGCTAAGCAGAAGAAAGGACAGACTCGTGTTACGTGGCAAGCGTTTCCGCAGTACACACATTTCCAGAAGAGTAAAAACGGGTCTTCGTGCATTATAATGCAGTCGCCTCTATTTCACAAGAACAGGGAGAAAGAAAGGACCAGTGGATCGGAAATGAACACGTTTGAAACCCGTCAGAGTGTTGGTGGCAAAACTGCGCCTGTAGAATTTTTGAGTAGCTGCTTTGAAATTCCATCTTCTAATTTCAGTAACTGTCCGATATGTGTGTCATATCAGGGCGCGAAGGGTGGTGCAGATTCGCGCATGCATCTGCACGAGGAACAAGGAGGAGAAAGATGAGGGTTGAAACTTGGGCGCGAGGGGGAGACTGAGCGCTGATATGATGGGAGTTCTAGCCGTGGCTCCAGCGGTCGAAGACAGGAACTAAGCCAGGCCAGCGAGCATCATCCTCGCAAGCATCGTGTCGGCGCCAACATCTGCACCATGTTCGGCGGCAACATCGCCGCTATGTTCGAAGGCGGTCAGTCACCTCGCTGGGCGACCAAGAGTTCTGGAAGCCACCCATTCATGTTCAACTATCCGCCTGACGCTCGCAGGGGTGTCCACAAAAAATATTTCCTATTGTTGGAAAAAGCAAAAGCTTGCAGCTTTTTGCCGGACGGGAGTGCTCGTGAGATTCCAAGAATTAAGAAACGTGTAAAAGTGGCCCTTGCCAGTGGCTGACTTCTCGGAATCCTGGATTGCATTTGTCAACTCAAGATCGCTATCGCCACCAAGGTAGTTCACCCTCGCCACATGAAGGGGATCGAGGAGGATCAAGTGCCATCGTCGGCAGTGGGCGGCACCTGGAATGCTCGCAAGTGTCTCTCCGACTGGGCTACCCTGCACGAACTCAGTTCCTCTAGCTCCATAGCTGGAGACAAGAAACCATATTTAAGGAATTGAAATTTTATACGCGATAAGTAAGCCGAGTGAGCTTTGTTCTCTCTTCTTGACCTGTATATACTTCACCATGTAAAACGTATATATAAAAGTATTTCTTAGCCTCTTCTCCCTGCCTCTCCCCGTCCGATGTCTCGTCCTCCTGCTCACACTACCAAAATGTCTGGGCTCCCAACACCGATCGCATCAGAGAAATCTTCGGAAAATTAACAGCCAGTGTGACGGAGGAATAAAAAGTAGTTAGAGGTGGCCTGGTGTCTGCCTTGATATCTTTATAATAGATGTTGAAAAAGGTCTGAAAAATAAAAACTTGCGCTAGGGCATCCTTCTTCATGAGTGTTTCAACGAAAATGAAAAGAGGATCCAAGCATGATAAGCATAGTCGGCACCTTCGATAAAAAAATACCGAGCCTGAGATTGCAGTTTCAGTACTATAAAAATGCCTAACAAAAGATTTTAAACGGAAAATGCCGCAGACGACTTAAAAGACGTCACTGAAACGACACGTGCCAATATATCGTGTCCGAAAACTAGACTTTCACATCCGAGCATGTAATTATAATTTTGCAATTGAAATATAAATTCTAAAGAGAGCATTTAGTATGAGAAACTAAGAAAGGGAATGAATATGGTATGCAAGGAAGAGAAAACTATCATGCACCAAGACAACGAGCATACAGAGCCTCAGCTTGTCGTTCCAGTTTCCTGTGATCAATTGTACAAAGGTTTGTAGCATAGTAGCGCCAAAGAACAACGTGTGAAAAAGGGCCTACAGTTATATTTTCAATTTTATTGAATTGTACTTTTGTCTTGCTTTCGTAGGAACTCATTAGCGACTAGAGAATTTACACTACCAAAGCAAAAAACGGACGATTTGAAAAGGATGATTAAAAACTTTTCTGCTCGAACCGGTAAGGTTTCCCGTGCCTAAATATATTTTGGTTATGGATAAAGTAAAGCCGATGCAGAAATTTTTAAACTACACAAAACGCATATTTGCAATGTATATGGTTTGTTTAGCTTTCTAGGGTTTCACGTCCGAAAGCGATTGAGGCTATAATGGACGCTGTACTGGAGGGCTCCGGTAAATTGGACCACATGGGGTTATTTAACACGCCCTAAGAACAGGACCCCCTGCCGGGTTCTAATGTAACATGGAGGAAGAATAAAAGTGCTTATAAATTATTTGACTTAAACATATCCTTATACCTCGGAATGGCAATTAAATTAGAAAAAGATTTGTAGAAGTCAACGTTAACTGCAGAATTTTTTTAACGAAAGGAAAGGAATTTTTTTGTGGCGAAGGACCGCCTTCACAACCACAAAACGCTTACCATGCCTGAGCTCACACTTTCATTACTCTAAGACGGAATCACAAAATAATTATTATAATAAAAACTAGAAAATTAGCGCCCAGCCCACAGGCGGGGAAAAAGACAAGTTACTATAAAATATTTCCAACAACTGCACTATACTTCAAAGGTATCTGAAACAAGATTTAAGCATAGTGCATTCTTTTCATATACGCTACAGAGAAAAGGAATAAAAGTTGAGCGCTGAATGAGCGAAGTATACATTATCACAACGAAAACACCTAGCCTGAACTTGTCGTACCAGCAGCCTATGCATAGAAGATGAAATTGTGAAGTAATGTAGAAAAGGCTTGAATCAAGCATCTGCCTAGTAATCTAAAAAGTAGGGTAAAAGGCTTCAATAAAGCATCTGCCTACAAGACTATCCACACGGGCAGGAAAAAAAGTCGAGAGTGTCTCTTCAATAATGGGTTACACTTTACACCCACGCAAAGAGATTGCAATCCCAGAGCTGTCATTTTATTGGTCCTGTCAATAAACGCGAAATCTAAACCGAGGAGTAGCGCACTAGCAATCATGAAAATTGTAGCAAATTCAGGTACCTAAAGTAAGTTAACACAAATTGATCGCAGTATTCTCAAGTGACACATGCTTTGAAGTGCAATTTGCACAAGAGCATTCTCTTCAAAGAGGATTAAGCCGAAATTCGAGGATGCCCAAGATAGATAACAGAAGACAAGATCATTGCAAAAAGCTTACCGTGCCCGAGCTTGCTGTTTCAGTGTCCTATGAAGGACAGCCCACGAGAAGAATTTTCAAAGAAAACGGTCGCAGAAGCCCAAGGAAAAAGGCATAAAGGAGAGCAATGCCGGCAAATGATTTCGAACTAGTACAGTTCAGCAGCCGAGTACGATAACTTTCTTTCAAATCTGATTTCTGAATACAATAATCTCGTGCAAGAAAAAAAAATAAATGACAAAACTTCTCAAGAAGGAGCATCTTATTCTACACCATCAAAAAGAGCTTACCGGTCCTGAGCTTGTCGTTCCAGTAGCCTATGAACAATAGTGGAGAGCAAGCAAATGAAAATGAAGTAGCATATAGTAGCGCGAAGACGATAGATTTGAACAAATTTGCTTATAAATACAGTTGCGCCTTCAGCCTCATTGAAGATTAGGAAAGTTGTCTTATTCGCTCATGACAAGTTAATTTAGAAGACAGAAGCAAAATGCCAAATCGAAGCTGCAAAAACATTCTAGACAATGAGCGAGAAGTTCGTGTCTGAACATGGTTCAGTTATCTATAAAAAAGCAGAGGCAGTACATTATTAAAGGTACCGAATCGCATAGATGCAATCAAATAAAGGAAAAACACAGGTGTTTAAAACAATTCCCATAACCATATCGCCATAACCAAAGGAGGCAATCACCTCAGAAGTACATTTTCGAATAAAGCAGTTACTCAGCAGAATCCTCTAGGAAAAGCAAAGGTGTTTGCAAGAAGGAGAAGAACTTCCTTCACAGTGACGAAAATATTACAGCGCCTGAGTTCGACATTTCAGTACCCTATAAACGAATCCCATGGCGAGGAATATTTTTAAAAGTAGAGTGGCAACACAGCAACTGGCACAGAAAGGCAAGTTCTCAAAGTACAATTACCTCGATTACGCAGTCATATCCGAGTGTCGCAAAATGATCAGAAACAGTATTGAATACTGCAATCCTTTTGTTGAACCAGCAGGAGGGAATCAACTCAAGGCCCTAGGTGGGTACGTGTAGCTTCCTTCATCACAACTAGCGCCGCGGAACTGAGCTTGCTGTGCCAGTAGTTAAGGAAGAGAAGAGGAAGCAATGTAGCAAAAGGATAGTAACACAGCATCGCCATCGAAAAAGGCATGAAAAAAGAAAGAGACAACAATGGGGTGTCCGCGCATTTTTCTACGCTGCCGAATTGGCAAAATTTCTGGAAAGTATTGGTTTCCAGAGAAACAGTCTGCAGACGCACAAGCAGCTTACAACGCCTGCGCTTGCCGTTTCAGTCCTCTATGAAAAAAAGCCCAAGAAAAAATCTAACAAACCGCCGGAGACGCTTTATTGAAGAATGTTATTGATAACACAATTGCCTAGAAACCATATCCGAAGCGAACGAATGATAAACCAGCAGAAAAGACACGTTTACAACTAGAAGTACAGAGGACAAAGTTGTGTACCCAGTGCTGTACCCATTGCTGGGTACAGCTTGATCCTTCTTCTATTGTGAACGCGTCTTTTCCGCTGGTTTACCCTTCGTACCATGAAACAACAGGCCCAACTAGCTACGCTTCTTCAATATCCGAAGCATACGCCTTAACAACAGAGCATAACAATCACCTTTGAATTGTAATTTATAAATAGACTTCCACTGTGAGCAACAAGGAAAGAAAATTAACGTTATTTGCAAGGGAGAGAAACGCGTCCTACAGTGCACGTTAAAGAACCCCAGGTGGTCGAAATTTCCGGAGTCCTCCACTACGGCGTCTCTCATAGCCTGAGTTGCTTTGGGACGTTAAACCCCACAAACCAAACCAAACCAAACTATCCAAACGTTCTTACTGGGCCTGAGCTTGTTATTCTAGTTGCCTGTGAAGAATAGTGGAGAGCAAGGAAATGAAAATGAGCTTAGTAGCACTGAGGCAGGGTGCGCGAAAAATTTGGCTACTATTACACTATTATATCTACGATTTAATCGATGTGTTACTGTTGGCAAAGTGTGTTAATAATAATAATAATAATAAAAATCACAATTAAAATATTAATAATAAAAATAATAATAATAATAATAATAATAATAATAATAATAATAATAATAATAATTGGTTCATTGGAAAGGAAAGGCGCCGTATCTGTCACAGGTATTGTGATTGATTGATTTATAGGAAGGGAAAGGCGCGATAACTGTCTCATTTGTTTTCTGTGGACACCTCAACCGAGCCATAAGGGAAGGGAGGAAGGTGGGAGTGAAAGTGTAAAGAGAGAAAGAGGAGCCGTAGTGGAGGGCTGCGGAGTAATTTCGACCACCTGGGGATCTTTAACGTGCGCTGACATCGCACAGCACACAGACGCCTCTTCGTTTCGCCTCCATTGAAACGCAGCCGCCGACACGTATTGTGAGCAACTGAACTGCGCCGTGAGGGGAAAGGATGGTGGGAGTAAAAGTGGCTAGAGAAAAAGAGGAGCCAAAGTGAGGGCTATATTAATTTCGACCACCTGGGGATCTTTAACGTGCGCTGACATCGCACAGCACATAGACGCCTCTTCGTTTGTATTTTGTGCGATGTCAGCACTCGTTAGAGATCCCCAGGTGGTCGAAATTAATCCGTAGCCCTCCACTAATGATCCTTTTTGTCTCTATTTACTTTCACTCCCACCTTCCTCCCTTCCCTCAAGGCGCGGTTCAAGCAGAAACTTATTTGTGACTACAGAATGTAAACCACACAAGCAAAGAGGAGAAATTTCAAATGGAAGATAACAAAATTTTGCGCAAAAACAAGAGCGTGTGGAGAAAACTTTAAACAGTTTGCAAATATCCACAGAACAGTATCGCTTTGAGCAAGCCTTAGCGCACCTAGCATTAGATGGGAGGTTTGCTACTGAGTAGTCATAACAGTATAGCGCACATATGTGGTTTCAAGCTATATGTTTGGAGAAATGTAAATAAAATGTGTTAGAGGCCAAAGCACGACCCACTCGACCAGGTGTACGTCGTCTCCGCCATGACACCCTTCCTTCGAAGGAGTGACGTGTTGCCATGTCCTGCAGGTTCTCGCAATATGAGCGATCAGTTGCCTGTCCTTGTAGCGCTGCAAGAAGCACCTGACCGCTTCAACAGACCCCTGATGTATCCGCGCAAACCCAAAGTCTGCAATTTCGGATAGGACTTCAGTGATACCTGTGGTGTGGGCTGAATTTTTGATACACTTCCGAGAGATCCTTGCGCGTGAGGGGAAAGCACGGCGCGTTCGCATCACCACTACGCTAAATGAAATTCTCCGGCGCATGCGCATAGTTCGCGACGGAGGACAGCTTACTTTCGCTATGCACGAGTACCTTGACACGCTCCGCGTTCGGTACCACCAAATCTTGGAGAATAGCTCACGCGCGTCACACACCGCACGAGCGTACAGTCTGTCACTCGAAAGTAGACCCGATCTCGGACACGCGAGAGCTCTAAGTCAACGCAGCGACCGTCGCACTCATATAGAATCTGTCACTCGTAAGGACGTCTCCACATTTTGCGATCCTGCCGAGATCAAAAGCACTTTCAGCACGTCTTTTTATATCCCAAGTTCTTGACCAATGCGAAGACTACGAGGAATCTGTCGGGTCTTTCTGTGGGCCCCTTCGTCAGCTTCCTGCTGACTCGTATAGGGCACTTTGCTTGCCAGGAACTTTGGAGAAGGTTCGGAGTGCATTAAGTGCCTGCTGATAGGTTTGTACTAAACTTTTTACGACATCCTCGGTCCTCTCTTGCTCCAGGTAGTAAATACCTTTCTGGAAAGCAGGACTAAACAACCCACATTTAGCGCAGGACACATTGTGTTGTTCCCAAAGGTGGGTATGACCGTAGCGAGTCCATCATCGTGGCGACCAATAACCCTCCTCAACACTTACTACAAGCTGGTGGCCACGATTCTTGTTCGGAGGCTACGGGTCTACTTCAGGACGTGATAAGCCCGTACCGGTCCTGCTCGGTTCCTGGACGGTCCGCGTTCGCAGTACTAACACTAACGAGAGATGTAGTCTCTTACGCTTGCGCTATAGGCCTAGCGGGAGTCTCCTTCGCCCTAGATCAGGGCAAAGCCTTCGATAGCACTGAGCACAGCTATTTGTTTCCTGTGCTGCGCTTCTTTGGCCTGTGCGAAAAATTTACCCGCCTTGTCCGTTTGCTCTATGCGGATCTTACAAGTGAGCTACCAAATGGTTGCATTGGAGGCAGATTTCCTGGTTTACGGGGAGTTCAGCAGAGATGTCCGCTATCGCAGGCCCTCTTCATTCTTGCACTCGGTCCGTTTCTACGTAGAGTTGCAGCTGTCAGGCGCATTCACGGTTTTCCACTTGTTGGACAGGATACAGTGGCCATCACCGCGTACGCGGGCGACATTTCTCTTTTCTTGCAGTATGCTGATAGCTTCCGCATTTTCTTGGGAGTGTTTTCCGAGTACGTGGCCGTATCCGGAGCTCAGCTCAACACAACGAAAAGTCACGCGCTCCGAATTGGATCATTTCAGGGTTCTTTGCCTGCCGAGGTCCCTTTCGTTGACGCGGTTCACGTACTTGGAGTACTATTTGAACCAAGCGGAGTATCGGCTCGCACATGGGACGAAGCAGTTTCACGCACAACCTGAATGCTCGCTGACCCTGCGCGCTTCGAGCTGTCGCTCAAATCCAGGGTCGCGCTAATAAAGTCTCGGTCGTGCGCATTCACATTTTACGTGGCGCGAGTGGCCGTCTTGCCGCGCCGTACGGCTGGCCGTCTCGCTTCTTTGATAGGCGCGTTCGTGTGGGATGGCGGGACGGCTCTCATCGGGCGCCACCTTCTGCACCTACCGACTAGCAGAGGAGGGCTCGGGCTGCCTTGCATCAACACAGTGGCTGGAGTCCTCATGGCTAAGTTAGTTGCGACACTGCTAGATAGTGATTGGTACCCGGGGCGATCGCTCTTACTCTACTGTATGAGCACAGCCAGTCGAGTTTTCACAGCGGATCGACACAGTGGCCCGCAGGCTGAAAGGCCACACCCGTTCTATCGCGCCGCAGCAGCTTTCTGGCAGACCATAAACGCCGACCTACCCGTGGTCGACACAGATGCGGATGCACCGAGGGTAGTTAGCGAGATGGTCGCCAGCTTGCGACTTAGCCCGGACGATCAACGGTGCACCTCAAATAATAGATGGAGGCCTTGGGCAGTCAGCCGCCTGCAGTCAGCTGCCAGTAATCAAGTGTCGTCTGGTGTTTGTTGTAATGACGTTCTGACGTGTGTGAAGTGTGAACATCCCCACTCCTTTGTTTTTCTTTTTTGGGAGGAATGTTGAAGTCTTAATACGTGCATGATGTGTGCTTTCTAGCTTGATATTAGTGCAATGGTCGTTGTGCAGTACGGACCTGCAACTTGTATATTACTGTTTGATATAGTGTTGAACAGTGTGTATATCAGCATTTATTTGTAGTTGCAATCAACATCTCTTATGTGTAAATGGTATTTTGTATCCTGCTTTGGTCTGTGAGTGATGTGCGTTTTTATGTATGTATGTAAACAATAAATTCTCTTTGTATTTTGTAAATATATATGTATTACAGGTTTTTATGCCTTTTATAATGGGTACAATCTGAATCTTATTTAAATTGCGTCCGTCAAGGAGTGTTTGTTGTTTTGCACTATGTGCAAAAATTGTCATGCATCACAACTCCGCAATTACGATATATGTAATATTTGAGCTATCAATTTGGTGCATGCCCAATAAATGTGCACTTCGCAAGATATGTTTTGCATCCATAAAAAGAAAGCCACCCTTGAACATAAGACAGCCCATATGTGCTGGCTACCTTTTCAGAAAAATATTTCGCGAAGAATACTACTAGTGTTGAATAATACATGACAATACAGTGGTATCAGTTTTTGCTTTAAAAAACATTCAGAAGCAATGAAAGCCACCAAAGCCTCCCCTAATCATCCGAGGTATTGAAAAGCAAAAACGAACCTTTCTGACATACTATAAAGTGGTACAGACTCTGTGTAGGCCACAGTGAATGATGCCTCTCTCGCTACTGAACCCATCCATGACATGAACAGCGTAAAAGAGATCGCTATACAGCCACTCTGTTACGGTAAGGAAAAGAAACAAATGACAGCATTGGAGTAGTAAATGACTACGCGGCTAAAATTTAAGTGTAGGTATAAGACAGACATCTACGTTGTGACCACGGAGGCGGCAGTGCCTGCTAATATACCGATTTTCACAAAAGGGAACCGCGATGTGACGGCGACGGGAGCTACATATCTGAGGAGGATCACCGCGGGTAGATTGACTATCGTTGACTTGGTGCGCTTCGCTGGCAAACGCACGCTATTGGGAGCATTCGTCAATAACATATAGAATAGATCACCTGCTGCATGGTTGTTGACGCACTGAGCCGCTAAGTGTCCAGAAAGAGCATGGGCACACACTATAACACGCGCTATCTATTACGAGTTATATCCACCGCTGCTCAGTATTTATAAGGCATAGATGCTAAGTTTAGAAAATGTTTTTTTTTTTTTTTTGCTTAAACACATTCGCACAATCTACTAGGGAACACCTCCGATCGAGGGCGAGCGCATTAGCAGTTGAGCCTGGCCCGCGCTTGGGTCGAAAGAATCCGGTGGCGACGGACGCAGCGTATTCACATCGCAGAAGTGTTAAACATCCGACACCCATGTCAAATTTTTTGGTGGACTTGTATTTCATCAGTGTAGTAAGGAATGCGCCAGAGAAGTAAAGGAAATTAAGGTGAGGCAAAGAGTGTTTGCTTGTCGCTAGCTACGCTGATGATGCTGTGATGTTGATGTTGCGGCGGTGCACTGCCTCTTTGCGAAGTAAAATGGGAATGTAGGCAGCGTAGTCAAGCTCATTCTTTTTTAATTTTTGTCCTTGTAATGCAAGAAAATAGCATGAAAGCCAAAGCTCAAAAGAGACCCAGCCAGCAAGACGGCAACAGCCACAGCGGCAGGTCCGTTGCATTTGTAATATAATTTTGGAATTGAGAATTAACTGTACAATAGCTTCTGAGGAAACTGATGGAGTATGAAACGTGGAGAAGTACAGTGTTAACATCCGCATAAAGCTTACCGTGCCTGAGCTTGCCGTTTCAGTACCCTAGGAAGGAAATCAAAAGTAAGGAATATTTTGAACAGTAGAGGGCGAGTTATGCCCCTAGCGAAAAGAAGCAAAATGACCACAAAATATTTCCCCTACTACGCTATCATATCTGAGCACGCCAGAGGTCTCGGAAACATGATTTATGAAGAGAAAAGCCTTTTCATAAAACCAAGAAAGAAATAGAACGCGAGTAACAACCTGCAGCATAGCCTACGTCATCACAGGAAGCTTACCGGGCGAGGGCTTGCCCTAGCAGTACCGTATGAAGACAAGATGTAGCAATGAATAATAATGTAGGACAGTTGAGCCAGGAAAAAACAGTTGAAAAAATAATGGGCCTACGAGCATTGTCTACGCTCTCACCCTCCGTACGGACTCGGTTTGGCCAAATATCAAGAAAGTATTTTTCCACCGAGGTGCAGAATGCCTGAGCTTCTCTTTTCAGTTATCTTATGTATAAATGCGCCAGGACAAAACTATAAATCGAAGGGTAGTGCAATAGCACCTATAAATATTGTAACAAAAATACAGGTGCCTACAATATAGTCAACAAAAACTGATAGACGTTGTTGAAATTTTTAAATCTCTTGAACGATTTTCTCGGCAACAGCATTCTCGTTATAAGCGGTACAGCGGAATTTTAAGGATGCCCAAGCTGGATCAAAATAGCCAGCGCCTTTGCGAAAAGCGTGCCGCGCCTGAGCTTGCTGTTTCAGTACCCCATGCAAGAAAGCCAGAAATTATATATTACTGAAAAATGCCACACACGCCCCCAAAATAAAGTAAATATGGAGACCAAAGTCTAAGAATCCTTTCGAAACAATAACTCTAAGAGAAGAGCATGACAACTGTTTTTAAAAGTTATTTTTGAATACAGCATTCAATCCGTGCAACCATAATATGAAATGAATAATGCTAATATGCAGGAGTAAGTTACCCTACGTCATCACAAAGAGCTTACCGGGCCTGAGCTTGTCGTTCCAGTTGCCTATGAAGAGTAGGGGAGAGCAAATAAATGAAAAGATGCTAGTACCACTGCGGCAAGACTGTGAAAGCAAGTGGCTATAATATATTTACGTTTTAGTCGTGATTGAAGGCTGGGTAAAGTGTCTTAGAATTCGTTTGTGAGGATTGCATTTAGATACAGACCAAAGAAGAAAAATGCCAAACCGAATGTGCAATATGACTCTTTCTACAGAGAGAGCAAGAGGTTACTATGCCTCAACATATAGGAATTCTGTACAAAAAAGCTTTAGAAGAAAATTTTAAACGTTAAGAAGGTCATACGACAAATGAAAAATGCAGGAAGAATAGAAGTCCTTAGAGGATATCTCTCATAAGCATATGAGTAAAGCCTAGGAAGGCAATTGCCTTAGAAATATATTTAAGAACCAAGCAGTTACTCAGCAGAATCTCGCAAAGAATGAAAAGTGTTTAGAAAGTGGATAAAGACAGCCTTCACAATCAGAAAAAGCTTACCGTGCCCGAGCTTTCTGTTTCTGTGCCCTGTGAAGAGCGCACGAGAAGTTTCAAAGAAAAAAGGTCGCAGAAGCCCAAGGAAGCAGAAGAATGCCGCCAAATGATTTCAAAAGAGTATACTTTTACAGCCGAGTATGACAACTTTCTTTCAAGTCTTATTTCTGAATATAACATTCAGTTTGTTCAAACAAAAGGAGAATAAAAAAAACTTATCCAAGAAGGAGCATCCTATTTTACACCATAAAAAAAGAGCTTACCGGTCCTGAGCTTGCCGTTCCAGTAGCCTATGAACAATAGTGGGGAGCAAGCGAATGGAAAGGAAAGTAGCATTGTAGAGCGGAGACGATTGATTTCAAGAAATTTGCCTATAAATATAATTGCGCCTTCAGACTGATTGCCGATTAGGCAAGTAGACTTATTCTTTCGTCACGAGTGCATTTAGACAGCGAAAGTAAAGAAAAGGCCGAACCAAAGACCCAAAAACAATCTAGACAGTGAGCAAAAATTTCGTGTCTGAACATTGTTATCTATAAAAAAGCGGAACTAGGACATTTTAAACCTAACGAACCGTACAGCTGCACTCAAAAGTAAAGGAAAAATACAGGTACTTAAACGAATTCCCATCACTATATCGCCCTAACCAATGGAGGCAATTGCCTTAGAAGTACATTTGCGAATAAAGCATTTGCTGTACAGAATCCTCTAGGAAAAGGAAAGGTATTTGCAGGATGGAGAAGAACTGCCTTCACAGTGACAAAAATCGTACGGTGCCCGAGCTCGACGTTTCAATACCCTATGAAAGAAACTCATGGCGAAGAATATTTTTAAAAGTAGAGTAGCGGTAGAGCAACTGGCACAGAAACGCAAATTCTCAAAGTATATTTACCTCGAATATACAGTAATATACGAGTGTCGCAAAAGGATCAGAAACAATTTTGAATACTGCATTCCTTTCATTGAACCAGTAAAGGGAATGTATTTAAGGTCCTAGGTGATTAGTTTTCCTCCTCCTTCATCACAACTAGCGCAACAGGCCCTTGCTTGCTGTGCCAGTTTTTTAAGACGACAATAGGAAGCAATGAAACAAAACAAAAGTAGTACAGTATCCCCATCAGAAACATCATGAAAAAAGCAAGAGCCAACAGGAATGTCTACGCTTTTATCCACGGTGCTGAGGAGGCAAAATGTCTGGAAGGTATTTTTGTTTTCCACAAAGATACAGTCTAAAGAAACACGACGAGCTTAGAACGCCTGCGCTTGCGTTTCAGACCTCTATGAAAGAAAGTCAAAGATAAAAATCTCATAAAATGCCGAATACGCCTAAAGGAAAAAAATGTATTGAAAAGACAAGTGCCTGGAAACCATATCCGAGGCGTACCCCTTAACAACCGAACATAATAAGTACCTTTGCATTGTATTTTATAAATGAAACCTTCACTGTGAGCAATTAGGAAAGGAAATGATTGCTATTTGTAAAAAAGAGAAACTCGTCCAGCATCATTCTAAAGAACGTACCGGGCCTGAGCTTGTGGTTCCAGTTGCCTGTGAAGAATGTTGGAGAGCAAGGAAGTCAAAACGAAATAGCATAGCAGCGCTGACGAAGGATGCGTAAAAAACTGCCTGCTATTATATCTACGATTTATTCGATGTTGCAGCGTTGGCTAGGTGTCTTAGAAACTCATTTGTGACAAGTGAATGTATACCACAGAAGCAAAATGTCGAATGGAAGATTAAAAATTTTGCGCGCAAACTAGAGCAAGGGGAGGAATTTCAAACAGATTGCAAATATGCACAGAATAGCATGGCTTGTAGCAAGCCTTAGCGCTATTAGTAATAAATGTGAGCTTTGCTACTGCTGCAGTCATAGAAGTTGAAACAATGATGAGCGCACGCATGTGTCTTTAAGGTTTATTTTATCCTAGAATAGCCAGCTCTGTAAACATGTGCATGACATGTTTTTTGGCCTACGACGCTGAGTACAATTTCTTCCATAACCTGCAGCCATCAAGCAACGTTTGTTGTTTTGCAATAGTGTAAGAAAGTGTCAATAATCACAACTCCACCATTATGAAATTTTTGTTCTTTCAGCTGTCAGTTGGATGCACGCCCAATACTTTTTTGATTCGCATGATACGATTCGAATCCATGAAAAAAAGAAGAACCCTTGAGAATCGGACAGCCCATAGGTGCTCAGTGCCTTTTCAGAAAAAGATTTCGCGAAGAATACTTCTAGTGTCTAATATGTCATGTTAATACAGTGCTATCAGTTTTTACATTAAAAACATCTGAAGCAATGAAAGCCGCCAAATCCTCCTTTAACCCGCCGAGCTATTCAAAAGCAATAACACACCTTTTCCACATGCTAGAAAGTGATACAGACTCTGTGTAGGCCACAGTGGATGATGCCTGTCTCGCTACTGAACCCATCCATGGCATGAACAACGTAAAAGACGATTGCTATACAGCAACTTTGTCAAGAATAAAGGGAAGAAAAAGAAAACAATTGCAGCATTTAAGTAGTAAATGACTACGCTGCTAAAATGTACTTGTGAATATAAGACCAAGGCGCCTGTCCTGTTATTTTGGTGTTCCTTCCTTGTCCTCGTCGCTTTCGCGCCGTCTTCATAATCCACTTCAATATAACGCAGACATCTACGTTGTGACCACGGAGGCAGCAGTGTCTGCCAATTTTCACAAAAGGGAACCGCGATGTCACGGCGACGAGAGCTACATATCTGAGGAGGATTAAAGTGTGTGAGTTCACGTCGTTTACCGATTGTGTTTCGCCGGCAAATTAACGCTGTTGTGAGTTTTAGTCGATAACGTGTACAATAGGTGACCTGCTGCATGGTTGTTGAAACGCTGAGCCGCTAACTGTCTAGAGAGAGCCTGAGAACACACTATAGTGTGCTCTCTCTAGTTCTATTTATATCCACCACAGCGCAGTATTTATTGGACACCGAACCTAAATTGTTTATCAATCTTTTTTGTGTAAACAGATTCGCGCAATTTATTAGGCAACACCTACGATCGAGAGCGAGCGCAGAGCGCACTAGCACGTTGAGTCTCTTACGCTGCGCCTGGCACCTGCGGTGACGGACGCAGCCTGTTTCAGCAGTGTATTTAATAATGCGCCAAAGAAGCGAGACAAATTGAGAAGTGGCAACGAGGGTATTGCTGTTGCTAGCTGCCCCGATGATGGTGTCCTCGAGAACTTTTGGCAGCTCAGTACCGCTTTTCGAAGTCAAATGGGAATATAGTCAGCGTGGACAAACTCCTAATCAATTCTTTCTTCATGTTTTGCTTTGAGTGCTAGTAAACAGCACGAAAACCGCAGCACAAGACAGCAAAATGGCACCAGCCGCAGCAGAAGAACCAACACAAACAAGCATTCAACATGGCGTTACGTTGCGCGGTTTGCTGAGGTAGGATAGATGGCAGGGATTTCACATAAGGTCCATTGCAACAAAAATATAATTTTGGAATTGAGAATTTACTGGAAAGAAGTTTTAATGCAAGCGAAAGGAGTAGTGAACGTGGAGAAGGGCAACCTTAAGTCACAAAATCTTACCGTGCCTGAACTTGCTGTTTCAGTGCCCTATGAAGGAAATCGAAAGCAAGGAATAATTTTCAACAGTAGAGGACTAGCGTTAAGCCCCGAGCGCCAAAAAAGGAAAATTACCACAAAATACTTCCCCCTACTGCGCTATCATATCCGAATACGGCGAATTTCTTGGAAATGTGATTTATGAAGACTGCATCCTTTTCATGACACTAGCAAAGAAAACGAATACAAGTAACAAAATGGAGAAGCAGGGCCTACGTTGAAAAGGAGCCTACGGTCGGGAGCTTGTTGCAGAAGTACCATATAAAGCCAAGATGTAGCAAAAAAGTAATACAAATGTACAATAGTTTAGTCACCAAAAGATTATTGCAAAAAGAATGGGCCTACAAGAAATTTCAACGTTTCGACCCGGATAGTGAAAATGTCGAGTCTTTTTTTCCATCGAGAAACATTTCAGAGTGACACGGGGACCTTAGAATGCCTGAGCTGGTCCTTTCAGTTCTCCAATGTATAAATACAATTTGAGGTGTAGTGCATTAGTACCCATAAATATTGCAACAAAATGCAGGTACCTAGAGTATGGTTAACACAAACCGATAGCTGTTGTCGAAAATTACAAATGTTTTGAAGTACAACTTGCTCACGGCATTCTCTTCATAGGCTACTCAGGGAAACTTTAAGGATGTCCAAGCTGTACCAAAATAGCAGGCGGCTTTGCAAAAAAACGTACCGTGCCCGAACTTGCTGTTTCAGTACGCTATGCAAGAAAGCCAAATACAAGAATTATTAATGGAAATTGCGGCAGAAGCTCCACGAAGGAAATAAATAAGCAGACCAAAGTGCAAGAATAATTTCCAAACAATATACTCTAAAAGAGCACGACAATTGTCTTTGAAGCGTTATTTTAGAACAGAGCATTCAATCCGTGGAACGAAAAAAAAAGAAGTAAATTAACGACGGTAAAATGCAAGAGAACCTTACCCTAAACCATCACAAAGAGCTTACCGGTCCTGAGCTTGTCGTTCCTGTCGCCTGTGAAGAATAGTAGACAGCAAGCAAATGAAAAGGAACGCGGCCTAGTACCACTGAGGAAAGACGTGAGAAAAAAAGTGCCTAAAATATATTTATGTTTTGCCGTCATATAAGGCTGGGTAAGGTGTCCTAGAATTCGTTTGGGACAGTTAAATTTAAACTACAGAAGCAAAAGTGAAAAATCCCGAACAGAAACTGCAAAACCATTTTTTCTACAGAAAGAGCAAGAGGGTACGATGCCTGAACATATTGCAATTCTCTATAAAAAAGACCCAGGAAAAACATTACAACGTAACGAAGCTCATAACACCAAAGAAAAATGCAAGAAGAGAGAAAGTGCCTACAAAACATCTCCCATAAGCATATTGGTATAGCCAAGGAAGGAAATTGCCATAGAAATATATTTACAAATCAAGCAGTTGCTCAAGCAAATCTTCTAAAGGATGAAAAGTGTTTGCAAGGTGGAAAAGGACAGCCCTTAGAATCCGAAAAAGCTTAATGTGCCCCAGCTCACCGTTTCAGTGCCCTATGACGGAAGCCGAAAGCAAGCAAATTTTTTGAAAATTAGAGCAGTAGTGCCACTGCAACAGGCTCAGAAAAGAAACTTTCTGTAGCACACTTCCATCCACCTACATAAAATATGGTGAGGCGACCAAAAGTAAAGTAGAAAAATATGCTTCTGCCCGTGCCACTAGATATAACAGGCTCCCATCCACCTACATAAAATATGGTGAGGTGACCAAACGGAAAGTAGAATAATATGCCTCTTCCCGTGCCACTAGGTATAACAGGTTCAATCCTACCGCACATAAATGAATTGGTCCGAAAGGACAAGATTGGTCCGTGCTTCACACCCGTAGGCTAAAGAACCCGAAGACTCCAAAAAACGTTGGGAGTTCTACATCATCATCATCATCATCATCAGCCTGATTATACCCACTGCAGGGCGAAGGCCTCTCCCATATCTCTCCACATAACCCGGTTCTGTGCTAGCTGCATCCACTTGGCCCCTGCGAACTTCTTAATCTCATCCGCCCACCTAACTTTCTGTCGCCCCCTGCTACGCTTTCCTTCCCTTGGAATCCAGTTTGTTACCCTCAGCGACCATCGGTTATCCTCTCTTCGCACTACATGTCCTGCCCATGTCCATTTCTTCTTCTTAATTTCCACTAGAATGTCGTTAACTTGAGTTATTTCTCTGACCCACTCTGCACGCTTTCTATCTCTTAATGTTACCCCTACCATTTTTCGTTCCATAGCCCTCTGGGTTGTCCTCAACTTAAGTAGAACTCTCTTGGTTAGCCTCCACGTTTCAGCCCCATAGGTGAGTGCAGGCAAGATGCAACTGTTGTATACTTTCCTCTTGAGCGATACCGGTAAGCTGCTAGTCATAATCTGCGAGTGCTTGCCAAATGCGCTCCATCCCAATCTTATTCTTCTTGTTATTTCCTTTTCATGGTCCGGATCTGCGGTTACTACCTGTCCTAAGTAGATATATTCGCCTACTACTTCCAGTATTTCGCTACCTAATGTAAACTCCTGTTCCTTCCCGAGGCTGTTGAACATTACCTTAGTCTTCTGCATATTGATTTTCAAGCCTACCTTTCTACTTTTCCTGTCTAGGTCATCAATCATTATTTGCAGTTCATCTCCCGAGTTGCTTAGCAAAGCAATGTCATCAGCAAATCGCAGATTACTGAGGTATTCTCCATCTAGCCTTATCCCTAACTGCTCCCATTCCAAGTCTCTGAATACTTCCTCTAAACAAGCTGTGAATAGTACTGGGGAGATTGTGTCTCCTTGCCTAACACCTTTCTTTATGGGAATTTTGTTACTTTCTTTATGCAGAACTATGGTTGCTGTGCAGCCACTATATATATCTTCCAGCACTTTCACGTACGGCTCGTCTACCCCCTGATTTCGCAATGCCTGCATCACCGCCGAGGTTTCAACTGAGTCAAATGCTTTTTCGTAATCAATGAATGCTATGTATAAGGGCTGGTTATATTCCGAGCATTTTTCTATCACCTGATTGATGGTATGGATATGATCGATAGTAGAGTACCGTTTCCGAAACCCTGCTTGATCCTTTGCTTGATTGCAGTCTAAGGTTGTCCTGATTCTATTAGCGATTACCTTAGTAAATACCTTATACGTAACAGACAGTAAGCTGATTGGTCTGTAATTTTTAAGGTCCTTAGAGTCCCCTTTCTTGTGAATGAGGATAATGTTTGCATTCTTCCACGCTTCCGGTACCGTCGATGACACCAGGCACTGCGTATACAGGGTGGCCAGTTTTTCTAGCACGATATCCCCCCCGTCCTTCAGCAAATCTGTAGTTATCTGATCCTCTCCAGCTGATTTCCCCCTTTTCATAGTTTCTAGTGCTTTCTTGACCTCGTCCTTCGTCACTGGTGGAACGTCTGACTGTTTTTCCCTACCGCCAATCTCATTACGGTCCTGACTACTTTGGCTACTGTAGAGATCTGTATAGAACTCCTCGGCTACTTTGACTATCTTGTCCATATTAGTGATGACGTTGCCCGCCTTGTCCCTTATCGCATACATCTGGTTTTTGCCTATGCCCAATTTCTTCTTTACCGCTTTAAGGCTTCCCCCGTTCTTTACAGCATGCTCAATTTTCTCCATGTTATACTTCCTTATATCGGCCACCTTGCGCTTATTGATTAGCTTTGATATCTCGGCCAATTCGATCTGGTCTGTTGGATTGGAAGCTTTCATACTCTGCCGTTTCTTAATCAAATCTTTCGTCTCCTTAGACAGCTTACCGGTATCCTCTCTAACTATCCTACCGCCTACTTCTACCGCGCACTCAGTAATGATATCTCTGAAATTATTGTTCCTTGCCTCTAGGGTAATGTCGCCATCCTCAGTTAGAGCTGAATACCTATTCTGTAGCGAGATCCTGAACTCTTCTGCCCTCCCCCTCACCGCTAATTCGTTGATGGGTTTCTTTCTTACTAATCTATTGCGTTCCTTCTTCAGATTTAGGCTAATTCGGGACCTCACCATCCTGTGGTCACTACATCGAACTTTCCCGATTACCTCTACATCCTGCACAATGGCGGGGGTTGAACACATTATGAAGTCGATTTCATTTTTAGTCTCTCCGTTAGGACTTTTCCATGTCCATTTTCGGTTCTTCCGTTTGCTGAAGAAGGTATTCATGATTCGTAAGTTATTGCGCTCTGCAAACTCAACTAGTAACTCCCCCCTGCTATTCCTAGAACCAATGCCATAGTCACCTACTGCCTTGCCACCTGCCTGTTTTTTCCCTACCTTGGCATTGAAGTCGCCCATTAGTACAGTATACTGCGTCTTTACTTTTCGCATTGCCGATTCTACATCTTCATAGAAGCTTTCAACTGCCTGGTCATCATAACTACATGTAGGTGCATAGGCCTGTACAACCTTCAGTTTATACCGCTTATTAAGCCTAATTACGATGCCTGCAACCCTCTCATTAATACTATAGAATTCATCTATATTACCCGCTATATACTTATTGACAAGGAAACCTACTCCTAGTTGTCGCCTCTCTGGTAAACCTCGATAACACAGTACATGCCCATCCTTCAGTACAGTATGTGCCTCATTCGGCCTCCTAACCTCACTAAGCCCTATGACATCCCATTTCATGCCCTCTAGTTCCTCTAACAGCACTGCTAAACTAGCTTCACTAGCTAGGGTTCTAGCATTAAACGTTGCCAGGGTCAGTTTCCAATGGCGGCCTGTCCAGCGGAGCCAGGCTTTCTTAGCACCCCCTGCTGCGTCACAGGTCTGACCGCCGCCGTGGTCAGTTGTTCCGCAGCCGCTGGTGACTGAGGGCCGGGGTTTTATGGAGCTTATCATAGGAGGTTGTGGCCAATTACTGCACCAGGGTGGCCAACTCCTGTTCTGGTGAGGGAGTGCGTTGCCGGAGGTGTTCACCGGCATCAGGTCGCACCCCAAACCTATATATGCAATTCCATCGACACGCGGATTTTTTTTTTTTTTTTTTTTTGTCATCCGGTGGAGAATTGCACGGCACCGGGATTTGAACCCCGGTCCTCTTGCTTGCGAGGCGGATGTTCTACCGCTACGCCACCGCTGCACCCTCTACATAGTTCTACATAGCGGCCCACAGCCGGAGAGCGGACGCAGGGAGATTCCCGTAATCTCCCCTTAGAAGTAGAAGGACGGAATAGGACTTAGGAAAGGCAAGTGGGATGTAGGGTAGGAGTTATGGAAGTTGAGGAGGGATAGGTACAGCTTTGGTTTTCTCGAATGCTCCTGATCGTGTCGAGTTGCTAATGCCTCAGTAGAGGGCGAGCACTCGCCTTAGGCGAAATGCACGGCCCTCGGCCTTTAAACGTAGTCTTAGACCAAATTACGTATGCCGGGCCTCCGCTACCAGAGACAGTTTGCTGGGCCACTTTGCGGTTCCACATTCCTAAGTCAGATTCCTACACCCCGACTGCACTATAAGGCTACTAGAGAGGCGAACTTCGCCGTACTATAATTCTTTCAGCTCTACTCCAAGGTACTTGGAAGCGGTGCCCAAGCTTCCTTCTCTATTGTAGACCCTCAGTGGTTTCCATTCACCGTGTTCTCTCTAACATAGCATGTTAGACTGCTACTGCCCATGTTGAGATAACTGGCCTCATTCAGGTTCGACAGGTCTACCTGTGCCCGCCCAGTACTCATGCTCCCACCCAAAGAGGAGCCGCACTAAGAGGTCACCACACCCCTTTTTGGCCCTGAGTCAGCGAGGAGCGGTTCCTTTCGTACTACGCAAACAGCTACACCGTACTGGGCTTCCCTTAGAAACCAAAACAGCGCACTTCAAAACAAAGACACAGACCCCTCGGCCAGCACTACCGCCCCGGACCAAGAGGTCTCGAAGCTCTTGCCTGAAGTATTAGTCAGCAAGCAGCGATTCCTTACGTACTACGCAGACAGAGCCATCTTTAGGCGGTCGGATGGGTGTTCCTTTGGCCAGCTCACCCAACCTCAATTCTCCAAGGGGTTCCCCCCTGGAGGAGGTCCAAGTCAGCGAGCCATGGTTTCTCCCGTACTACGTGAGCAGCGCCATCGTTCCCTTGACAGCCGGCTGAGATTCCCCTCGGTCAACAGTACTGATTCGGTTCCTCACAAGGGGTCTTCACATCCCCTCGCGTGCGAGCATATGAACCAACATGCCGTGGTTCCTCGCGTACTACGCTAGCTAAACCGTCATTCCCTTGACAGTCGGCTGTGCTTTTCCTCGGCAAGCCAAGTGACTCGTATCATCGCAGGTCTAGCTCTCCTGAGCAGTTGTGCATCTTCATTGCGATGCTGTCTATGAAGGGTCCAAGTACTTTAGTATGGGCACAATGTGCTTTTGCACTATATATCGTGAGTTTGTTTCGCCCCAGCCGAGGCCCCGCGAGGACCCATTCGCCTCGGCAAAGAAAATCAATGCGTCTGCGGCTGGGAGATGCGCTCTTTGCACCAAGGGGCTTTTGAATTTGTTCCTCTTTCAACCGGATTCTACGTGCCCAGTCAGGACCTCTCCGGACCTGCCCCGTGTCTGGCAACGGGCTACGTGGGTGGCGGCACGCTCACGATGCCAGAACGTCGCCAGATCGGATTCGCCGTATAGTTCTTTCCACTATATTATCAACTCTGAATACGGGAAGGGGTCTAGTCAGAAACAATTTTTGGAGTCTGCATTCTTTTCATTGAGCCAACCAAAAGAAACGAATGGAAGTTCCGAGATGCTGAGGCATAGCGCACGTCATCAGAAGGAGCTAAACGGGCCTGAGCTCGTTGCACCGGTAGTTTATGAAGATAAAAGCAAGCAGTCAGGTAAAAGGATAGTCGCACAGTAGTGGTGTCGAAAAAGGCATGAAAAAGGACGGTGCCAGCAAGTAATATGTACGCTCCCATCCTCGCTGCTTAGTAGGCAAAATGTCTAGAACTGCTTTTTTCAGAGAGATGACCTACACCAAAATAAGGAGCTTACAAAGCCTAAGCTTGGCGTTTTTGTTTCGATATATGAAAGCGTCAGCAATAATCTTAAATCGAAGTGCAGTGCACCAATACCATACAAAATTTTAAAGAAAATGAATACGCCTACGCCATAGTAAATGAAACAGCCATTGAATCATACTTAGCGCCAAGGCGATCTCTCGATAGGTGATTCAGCGAAAAGGAAAACAGGCTCCAAGCTTGATAAGTATTGCAGATAGATTCCGAAATGCTTGTAGTGACTGAACGTTCTGGTTCGGTAAGAATACGAACAAAATCCAAATAAATGAATCTCAACTAAAAAAGCGCGAGGCGCCTTAGGAAAAAAGTAATTGAAAGGACACGTGCGTGCAAATCATATCCGAAAACTGTACCTGCACATATGAGTATGACGAATACCTTAGAATGAAAATCTCCGAAGAAATCATTCACAGTGAGTAAATAAGAAATGATTATTGTCTGTAAGAAAGAGACGATTATTCTACACCATTACAACGACCTTACCGTGCCTGAGCTTGTCGTTCCAGTTGCCTACGAAGAAAAGTGGAGAGCAAACAAATGAAGGCAGGTAGTAGCGCCGATGAAGGATGGGTGAAAATGTCCACACAAATATAATTCACAGTTTTATCAAAATTTACTGTGTCATGATGTCTTAGAAACTGTTTAGGGACAACATAGCTTACACCACAAAATTTAGACCGCAAATAAATTAGAGCCTACAGCAAGGAATAGGTTACCGTGGCCGAATACATTTCAATTCTATATAAATAAAGCGACTGCAGGAAATTTTCAACACAACGAAGTACATATCTGCAATAAAAAATTCACGAACACTACAAATTCTTAAAATATTTGCCATAACCACATCGTCATGTCGGAGATGGCGTTAAACTCAAAGATATGATTTTTGAGTAAAGCAATACCTCCACAGGAGATTCAATAGAAAGGAAAAGAATTTGCAAACTGTAGAAGGTCAACATGAACACTCGCCAAAACATTTCTGCGCCTGATCTCGCAGTCTCAGTACTCCATGAAGAAAATCCAAAGCTAGAAATGTTTCAGAACAGTAAAGCGGTATCGCCAGGCCAAGTGGTAGAAGTTACCACAAAAGAGTTTCAACGCTACATAACATCCCAGAATGGCAACAGTCTCAGAAGCATGATTTAGGAATACAGAACTGTCTTCTTAGAACCAAGAAATAAAACGTATATATTTTGCGAGCTTGGGATGCATGGCATGAGTGATCACATGGAGCTTGTGCTCTGAGTTTGTCAATACGACGCAATGTAGTAATAACGAATGTAGGACACGTGAATCATAAAAGGCAAGAAAAACGGTGTCTACTATCATCACTGTCACGCTCACTGGTATATAGACAAGATATCAAGTAAGCCTTGTCAGAAAGAAAGCTCAGGCATTGTAACCACGAGGAGATTGCAATGTATCAGCTTGCCGTTCCTGTCTTCCTATGAATAAATGCTCCAGAAAGAAATTTAAGTCGAAGTTCAGTGCAGTAGCTGCCATGAAAATAGTAAAAAGAATGGATGTCCCTAGAATATACTTTACACAAATTGTTCCCCGTTGACGAAAATGACAAATGTCCTTGACTATAATTTGCGCCAGAGCATTCTGTTCCAAGCGGCTCAATAGAATTTCGAGGGGGCCTAAGGTGGATA
The DNA here is from genome assembly GCA_023969395.1 of Amblyomma maculatum. Classification (NCBI taxonomy): domain Eukaryota; kingdom Metazoa; phylum Arthropoda; class Arachnida; order Ixodida; family Ixodidae; genus Amblyomma; species Amblyomma maculatum. Next base: position 33,332 of record JAJIZL010047792.1, read on the forward strand.
CGAATAGCCAACACCATTCCAAAAAGCTTACCGTGCCTGAACTTGCGGTTTCAGTACCCTATGAAGAAGAACCAAGGGAGCAATTTATAATAGAAAATGCTGCAGAAGCCCAATCAACAATATGATTATGCAGAACAACGCCTACAAGTTATTTCCAGACACTACACCTAACCAAGAAGTATACGATAGCCTTTTAAATATAAATAATAATTAAAATGTATTCCAAAGAACGGCGAAGAGGAGAAATGCTAATGTTAGAATCAAGATAAGCTTGTCCTACACCACTACAAGGAGCTTACCGGTCCTGAGCTTGTCGTTCCC
>JAJIZL010047795.1:4239-14821 GCA_023969395.1 Amblyomma maculatum
TATATATCTATTTTCTGACATGGACAAAATTTTACAGTATGCGGAAGTAAAGCCTAATCGCTACAAATTAAGCCGGGCTGGTAGCCTATAGTACCTATGGTTTTGAATGTGTTACGTATTACTGCCCTAATGCAGATTGCAGGAGTGCTATAGGTTTGTATAGTGCGCCGTATTTTGTTTATATACGTAGGAAGTTAGCATTTCAGCTTTAAAAAATGCGTCTGCTTTGTTGCAATTTTATCGAAAATAGCGACAAAGTATTTTTAAAATTTGGACATTTCAGTGGCTTCACGCATCAAGCTGAAGGCTAATATAAGGCATAGTGGGGTCTGTCACTGCTGCGCGTTCCACCTCATCACTAAACGTCTTCACAGTTGAGAACGCGGTATTTCTAAGCGCTTCATAGACGGCATTTCATAGACGGCATAAGCCACGCATCCGACTCGATGGCAATGACGTGCATATTGCACGAGGCATGCTCTGTGTGCAAGGGAAGTGCCACCCAATCATGTATTTCGGGGCCTTGTAAATGGTTTGGCTCAAAAATGTCTGCCTTTATCTAATGGCATGGGTTTGTCAGGAAAATGAAGCCTTACCCCGGCAAGGGTTCAGGCACCGGAGAAATGAAGAAGGACCTTATACCAACCCCGCTCTTTCCCGCCTAAGCCATTTTTCTTAAACAAATGTTCTCTACTACAGTTACTATATCGTTGACATCGTATAAAACATGCTTGAAAGCCATCGCGGACACGACTGTATTGTCCGGCACGTTAAATATATCAGGATATACAGGTTGACAATTGATCGTTAATATCTGCCAGCCTGTAACGGTGAACGGTGCTTCACTTCACTTCACTTTAATTCCTTAAAGACCCTCATTAGAGGGTATTACATAAGGGGTTCAGGCACCGGAGAAATGAGGAAGGACCTTATACCAACCCCGCTCTTCCCCGCCTAAGCCATTTTTCTTAAATAAATGTTCTCTACTACAGTTGCTATATCGTTGACATCGTATAACACATGCTTGAAAGCCATCGCGGACACGACTGTATTCTCCGGCACGTTAAATATATCAGGATATACAGGTTGACAATTGATCGTTAATATCTGCCAGCCTGTAACGGTGAACACATTGCTTCACTTCACTTCACTTTAATTCCTTAAAGACCCTCATTAGAAGGTATTACATAAGGGGTGGGGCGCACAGAAATGAAAAACAGAATAGGTAACATATATGTGTAAGTAAGTTATACAAATACAAGATTTTCACTGCGCAAGTACAAGTGTGATTCGTTTAAGAAATAAAGATGGACATGTGATAGCAGCAAGTTCTCGGGGAAGGCCGTTCCAGTCGTTGGCAGTCCGGGGGACGAATGATGAAGAAAATACAGTGGTGCGGGCGCGAGGTCGGGACACTTGCTGCTGATGACCGGTGCGGAGGGAGATACGTAGTGGGGGTGCGCAGATGTAAGGTTCCTGTCGTAGCTCGGAGTAAAAAAACTTGTGAAACAAACATAAACTAGCAATGTAGCGACGATGACCAAGGGTGAGATAGGTTGGACTGTGATTTTAAGGATGATATGCTGATATCAAAAGAATACGATGAATGAATCTAGTTGCTCGGTTTTGAACTGCTTCAATTGAATTACGCAGATATGCTTGTTTCGGAGACCAGATGGGAGATGCATATTCTAATTTTGATCTAACTAGTGATTTGTATGCGAGGAGCTTGACATGCTGAGGTGCAGAGTGTAGGTGACGCTTTAAAAATCCTAGTGTTCTGTTAGCGGATGATATGATGTTTGAGATATGCGTATTCCACGTAAGATCCTGCCAAAGATGAAATCAAGGTATTTGTATGATTGGACAATGTCGAGAGGAACGTTAGATATGCTGTAGCTGAACAGGAGGGGGTAATGGCGACGATAAAACGACATATATTTGCATTTACTTGTGTTAAGTGTCATTAGCCATTCATTACACCAGTCTTTCACACGAGTTAAAATATTTTGAAGAGATTGTTGTTGGAAAGTGTTAGTGACTGTTCTGTAAACAACAAAATCGTCAGCAAACATCCTAATATGGCAATCTAAGTTCTCAGGAAGGTCGTTAATATAAATTAGAAATAAAAGTGGTCCAAGGACGGATCCTTGGGGCACGCATGATATGTGCAATGTTTTTTTTAGCCGTCAAAACTAAATGGGCAATATCGACCAGGATAACCCAGAGTCCTATAGTTTATTAGAAGGTCCCCAAATCTGGCTCGACCACACCGACCAATGTATTCTAAAATGTATTCAAAGTAGATACGTCATCTATACTAACGAGGTCATATCAATCAATGCATACAATGATGCGTCCAATGTTTGCAAATCATCGCAGCTGCCCATAAAACACCGATCACTACAACCAATGATGGATACAATATTTGCAAACCATCTCAATTTGCAATAAAATATTGACCATCGTATGCAGTAAATGTTCTGAGTTGAGATGTGATAAATGATGGCAGGAGAATGTTTACTAGCCTATATGCATGGTATTTTGGAGAGCCATTATAGTTCGCCAGGCGACATCGAGCACTGTAATTGCAGATATACACAATGTTGGGAAGTAAGATGACTGGTGGGAGAATAATGACGAATGTATTTCAAGACACTTTCGATGTTGACAAGCCATCAATAATGGAAGAGCAATATTTACCAATGCATGCCATTATATGTGCAATGTTAGCCAGTGACCACCGCTCGTTGGGCAGTATCGTCCACTAGAAATGAAAATGCATACAATGTTCGGAAGCCACTATGTCTGGCGGGATATTTACCAATGAATGCCAAGGTATAATTAATGTTGATGAGCCATACATACTGGCAGGAAAATATTTACCATTGTATGCCAGGATTCGTGCAATACGGGTGACATTGCAGATGGCTGGGTAATATTGACCAGCATGTATATTTGTGTATACAATGTTGGCAAGCAGTTCTATACACTAGGTCATTATTGCGCGCGGCTAACCAGCTGAATGCCAACATAGGGTAAACTTGTAAATCACTGGTCTAAGAGTGGTTAACATTATCGCATGGCTATACCCTTATTGGTGGCACACTGTCAACACCGCGCCACTGTCGGACCAGACGCTGCCAATTAATTTCCACTGTCGTTGCAATCGCATGTGCTACCTGGGTTATTTAAGAAAGGCAACCTGGGGGGGGGGGGGGGAGGTTATTGGCATTCACGTCCTGTGGCAAAGCCCTTACTGCAGGCTTCTCTCTCTGTCCTGACATATTCAGCTGTGTAATAAATCATTATTGTGATACATAACTTTGAAATTCACTGTTTTTCGTCCATGCTTATGATAGTTCTATGAGAAAAATTGGCGTTTCGACGAACAGAATACTACACCCAGATTAATGCCTGTTTCCAGTGTAAACAGCTAATTTTCAGGGCTTTATCAGGTCCTTTTAGGAACATTATTAAAGGCGGGATGATGTCGATTTTCTATTTGTGCTCTCCAACTCGTGCAGAGAATGTCTCCAGTACTGTGTGACGTCATAGTTTGTTCATCTGAAGTGTCGCTTCTGTCCATAAAACGTGTGCTGCTTTCCATTTGTTTCCTATTTCTTTTAAGTAGTTTTTAGAAAACCGTTTGTAATGTCGGAGACAAGGAACGGCGATGAGAGGGATGCAGTCAGTAACGTAAAATCAGGCAGAAACCACCGCAGTTGACTTTAACAAAAAAGCGTCTCACATTGCCATCGTCATGTTGTTTATTTTATTGTAAAAGTAAGAATTATTACGATATTTTCGTGTGCGAAATTTGAGGCTTGCTAATAAGTGTTTTTGTGACATGTGGTGGCAAATAATTTCAGATGTGCTTGTCTGTTGCTTCTGCAGTTACAGAACCATTCTTTTTTTTCTCGCGAGCCAAAGAGAACTTTCAGGAGAGAGAGGAGACACGAGATATGAGGTTGTATTTCATCGCTATTCTTCCTCTTCTTCTGAAAACCAGTCTATGGTCATGCCGCGTCACTCCCTTTCCCTCGGTTCCACCGACGAGAATACCAACAGCGGTGCCTCTCAAACGCTGATCGGGCGCACAAGAGCAGTGCTCGGAAACATTTAAAAATGCAGCTATAATGCACTCCTAACCTACTTGCAGTGAAATAAATGTTTCGTTTATTACGTTTTATTCAATATCCTGGTGAAATCAAACGCTGGCACAGAATACATAGAAACGTTTTTCTATTGCATTAGGGACGACGTTTTTGCCTTTCTTGCATCTCTGCTTCCATCCAAATTATATGAAGTGAATCAGGTTATACGCTCAGGGTATGAAATTGTGATAAGAGATTTCTTATTGTGCCCAGATGCCATGGCTTAGGCGTCAGGCCGCTCGGATACTGCGCCCAAGCACGCGGGATCGAATCACGGCTGTCGAAGCCGGTTTTTGGCGGAGGCGAAATGCAACCTTTGTCGTGAAATGTGCGATGTCACTGCAAATGAAGGAACCCCAGGTGGATGATTTTTCTGAACTCCTTCATTCCCGTGTATTCGATAGCCTGAGTTGTTTTGGGACGTTAAAACCCAAGATCAAATCAAGCCTTCGTATGGCGCTACAAGATTGAAAAGGGTTGCATGCTTCACAAAAAAGCATTTTCTTTAAATATGGGTTGTCCATCTGATAGTATTCAGCTCTGTACGAAAGGAATCGCAGACTCGAACACTTGATTCACGACTTTGTTAAGAGGCTATTCCTTGGAAGCTGTTTTGCACGGGATTGTGACTGAGAGCTTTCTGGAAAAGCGGGATAGATTATCGCCCGGTGAAGCACGACAGCCTGCTGCACTTCCCGGCCAAATAAACTAAATTTTGTCCAGTGATCATTCCAACTGAGACGGAGTTTTGGAAGGCCGCTGTCAGCGCTTTGCAGCTCCAGTGGCCTCATTTGCAACAGCGTCAGACCACTGCTACAAAGAAAAGTGCGTGGTTTGCGGCGATGAATATGTAATGCCGCTCAAGGCAAATGTGAATCTGATTGAAAGGTGTTGTTACACCTTTTCTTTTGCAGGCCGGTGGCTGGTGGGGACGGTGCCCTTATCAGTGTCACTGCAAAGGTCGGAGTCCATTCTGTAGTGGGTACTGCCACCACTGAAGTACAGGAAAGAAACCCGAATCCTTTGCACTTTGTGCAGATGTCCGTGGTTTTCCCGTTTCAGTGTCGTATTTTCTTCTGAAGTCTCATCCTTTTCCAGGGCATTTCAAATGTGGCCCTGCTTTTTTTCCCGTTGAATGTTTAAGCACAGAATAAAAATCTTCAGCTGATGGTCGTCGCTGTTTACTTCAATCTCTTGGTCTTTTTTAGGCTGTGCTATAAGTCACAGATGCATGGAAGAAATTAGCGCACCCTTCTCCCAAGTCATAATAATAATAATCAATCAATATTTATTTATTGTGCGCAGGAAAAACCATATGGTCTTCGTGCTGCAGCAAAAATAAAAAAAGAAACAAAAACGAAAATGCACAAACATGTTTACATACACAGTGAGAACACAAAGAAGAAATAAATAACATATGAAATGAAACTGAGACTAAATGTATCACGGAAAGAAAGCAATCAATGAGTAACATCACTTATGTACACAGTGAGAGAATTGTTGAGCACATCATGAAAGAAAAGAAAAGAACGGTAGATAGAGAGAAAAAAACAACAAGTAACTGACATTGGTTATAGTAATATAGAAATATACATAAATAAACAACTATTCCAGGCGCAACACGTGCGTGGTACTTAAAACACAGGCTAGAAATACAGAATAATGCAATAAAGAAATAGAATTGAACACGGGACCGTAAGATTCATATATAAAGTTTAAAGTTGAAATAGAAGTAAGAAACGGATAAAAAGCAGCTCAAGATACAGACAGCATTGAACAGGAGAAAGCAAAAAGTGAAGTAAATACAATATTTTAGGCTACAAAGTGGGAGTTATATGTGATAAAGTACTATTTATAATACAACGCTACGAACATTCAATATAAATGAACAGAGCGAGTTCTGTAAGATGTCAAGGTGAGGGCAAAACGAGTTACATAACCTCTGCATTCTGTCCAGAGGGGAATGGCAATGAAGAGACGGAGAAACTTGAAATGGTCTGATTTCCCTCATGCTCTTTCGCGGGACGCGAAGTATGAGTTACTCTAAGAGCTGAGGGCACATAATGTGGCCATGAAAGAGTTTGTATAGAAAAATGATATCAACTCTGATACGACGGCAGTGAAGAGAAGGAAGATTCAGTTGGGCGCTCTTGGTGGAGCAAGAAGAGGAAGGTGCGCAAGGAAAGCGATAAATAAATGTCCGTAAAAGCTTTTTTTGTACTCTGTCAACCTTGTCCAAGTTCGATTTGCAAGTGCCATTCCAAACAACCGACGCGTACTCCAAAAGCGGCAAGCATATTGTTACCGGGAAACGCGGGACCAAAGTGATGTGCCCACTGACAAAGACGACGATCGAGGAACGCAGGCACGACGAAGCGTTGAAAAAGAGAACGACGCTGAGAGAGTGGATTCTGCACGGCTACCGAAGTCTTAGCGTCGAGTTCAGCCCATCGCATTGCCGTCACATTGAGCACATCCCCGTAACATCTTGGTGGAGGTCGCGGGTTCGACACAATCTGACACTGGATCTCCGCAGCGGCCGTCACCTCGGAACCGTCACGATGACAACCGACGCGGCTCAATCAACCACCGCAATTCCAACTGTCAAGACAGCCCACCCCAGTGACCCTGGCACATTCTGCGGAACAGATGAGGTCGACGTCGAGCACTGGCTTTCGCTTTATGAGCGTGTTAGCCAGCACAACAGGTGGGACGCCACGCTGATGCTGGCCAATGTCATCTTCTACCTTACTGGCACGGCACGCGTGTGGTTCGAAACACACGAAGCAGATATACCCTCTTGGGATGTTTGCAAACAAAAACTCCGTGACCTGTTCGCAAAAACCGGTTGGCCGTCAACTCGCCGAAAAGAGGGACCTCGCCACACGTGCCCAGACATCTACCGAGCCTTATACTACGTATATACAAGACGTTCTGGCCCTCAGCAGAAAAGTCGACAAATTCATGACAGAACCTGATAAGGTGGGGCACATCCTCAAAGGCATATTCGACGATGCCTTCAATCATCTACTCTGTCGAGACTGCTCTACGGTTGACTCCGTTCTGCAAGTTTGTCGACATTTAGAGCAGGCCAAACACAAACGCATTGCACATCGCTTCAATCGGCTCCCCAACACTGCCCCTAGCTCCACGTGCGAGGATCTGCCGACCCTAAGGCAGCCTTCCAATACTGACAGTGTGACCCGCATCGTGCGTCGTGAACTGGAAGCGCTCGCTCCTGCTGCACCCAACCCGCCCTCCTCGGACAGTAACCTAGCGACGATCTCCCTCATTCAAGCCGTCGTTCGTCAAGAGGTTGCTAACTTGGGCGTCCCCTATAGCCACAAAGTGGAACACCACATTTCGAGCCCCATCCCTCCCATGGTCGCCCAAGCTGCGCCCCGCAACACCTACACGCCACGCTACCGATACCGCAATCCTGAGGAGTGGCGCACCCCTGACGACAGGCCGATCTGTTTCACGTGCTCACGTGTTGGCCACATCTCTCGCCACTGCCGCAGCCGCTGGACATCACCACCTCGACGTTTCCCTTACGTTTACCGCTACTCCGATTACGGTCACCGCCGTTTCACGCCTCGTTATGAGCCGCCCCGCACCGATACCACTCCGCCTCCTCCTGTGTCCAGTCGCTCTCCTTCGCCGCCAGCCCGCCGTTCCCGTTCACCTCTTTCTAGCCGCAGTTCCTCGCCGTCCTCTGCCGGCCGCTTCACGGGAAACTAGCCGATGCAGCTCCCGGAGGTGACGCTGCGTTGGTACCCCGACCTGGAAATCCTCTGCCCATTTCTTCGCCCTGTAACCTCCTCTCCCTGCTCGTGGATGGTGTTCCCGTCTCTGCCCTCATTGACACTGGTGCCCAAGTCTCGATCATGAGCTCATCATTTCGCCGCCACCTCAAAAAAGTACAGACCCCCGCCGCTCCGCCCACCGTTCATGTTGCCGATGGCAGTACTGCTGCCGTCACTGGGCTGTGCACTACCCGAGTCACCCTTGCCGGTCATCACATCCCTGTTTTGTTCACCGTCCTCAACCAGTGCCCTCACAATGTGATCCTCGGCCTTGACTTTTTAACGACCCACTCTGCCCTTATCGACTGTTCCAGCGGCCTTCTTCGTTTGGACCTACCTGTCTGCTCAGAACATCCTTCATCTACACCCCGCCTTCGCTCCACCGAGTTCGCTCGCCTGCTCCCTGACTCTGCTGTTTACCTACCTCTGTCACCTTTCCCGCCTGTGCCTGACGGTGACTATGTTGCCTGCCCTATCACCGAGGTCCTTCTTGACCGCAACGTCGTTCTTCCTCATCACATCGTACGCGCTACACAGAACAACACCTACCTTCCTATCCTGAACTTCAGTCTGTCACCCCAAGTTTTCCCCGAAGGAATATCCTTTCCTACCTTGTCTCCTCTCACAGACTGCACCATTTGTGCACTCAACCCTGGCCCACATTCAAGCATCCTTCCAACATCCGTACTCCCCACAATTACCGACCCTATTTCCGCAATGATTGCCTCTGACCTCAGCCCCGCACATGCTCAGGACCTGCACAACCTTTTGTTATCCTTCTCCGACATTTTTGACTTTGCTGCCGGTTCTCTGGGCCCAACATCAGTTTTGACTCACCGCATTGACACCGGCGATGCAAAACCTGTACATCGGAGGCCTTATCGTGTGTCCATTTCTGAGCGCCAAATCATCCAGCAGGAGGTCGACAAGATGTTGGCCAACGCTATCAACGAACCTTCGAACAGCCCCTGGCCTTCTCCTGTCGTGTTCGTTAGAAAGAAAGACGACAGTTGGCGCTTTTGCGTCGACTATCGACCTCTGAACAAGATTACAAGAGAATGTGTTTACCCGCTGCCGCGAATAGACGATGCCTTGGACTGTATACATGGATCCCGCTAATTTTCCTCCATCGACCTTCGTAGCGGCTACGGGCAGATCTCTGTTGACGAACAAGACCGCGCGAAGACAGCTTTTGTCATACCGATGAACTTTACCAATTTAAGGTTATGCCTTTTGGACATTGCAACGCCCCTGCTACGTTTGAACGAATGATGAACTCCTTACTTCACGGCTTCAAATGGACGACTTGTCTATGTTACTTGCATGAAGTGATTGTCTTCTCGCCCTCGTTCGAAAGCCATCTTCGCCGCCTTTCTTCCATCTTGGCTCTTTTCCGCCGTGCCGGACTTCAACTGAACTCAATGAAGTGCAGTTTTGGGCGCCGCGAACGCAAAGTGCTTGGCCATTTGGTGAATGCCACCGGCGTGTAACCCGATCCCAACAAAGTTCATGCTGTCAGTGCTTTTCCATCTCCCCGTTCACCCCGGGATGTCCGCAGCTTTATAGGACTGTGCTCTTATTTTCGCCGGTTCGTCCCAAACTTTGCCGCTGTTGCTCGTCCTCTCACCAATCTCCTGATGAAAGGCGTTCCTTTCTCATGGGGACCAGAGCAGGCTAACGCATTCTCCACCCTCATCGCTGTTCTCATCAATCCTCCTGTGTTGGCCAATTTCAACCCGTCTGCCCCGACGGAACTTCGCACCGACGCCAGTGGCCACGGGATTGGTGCCATTCTTGCACAGCGACAACGCGGCCAACACTGCGTGATTGCCTACGCCAGTCGTCTCCTGTCATCAGCGGAACAGAACTACTCTATTACGGAACGGGAGTGCCTGACTCTCGTAGGGGCCGTTGGAAAATTCACCCTATTTGTTTGGCCGACCATTCACTGTAATTACCGATCACCACGCCCTATGTTGGCTCTCTTCCCTCAAGGATCATGCTGGCCGCCTAGGCCGCTGGGCACTGCGCTTGCAGGAGTATACCTTTTTCGTTGTATACAAATCAGGTCGGCTCCATCAGGATGCAGACTGTCTGTCCCTTTATCCCGTCGATCCCCCTTCCTCTACTGACCACGAGTCGGACCCCTGTGTGTTCTCTATATCGGACTTTTCTCACATAGCCGACGAACAGCGCTTGGACCCAACCCTCACTTCTCTTATCGACCGCCTCCGCACACACAGCCGTGACTCTTCCCTCGCCCTGTTCTTCCTTCATGGGAATACGCTATACCGCCGCAACATGCGACCTGATGGCGCTGAGAACTTGCTCGTCGTTCCCCAACAGCTACGCTCTGCCGTTCTAGAACAAATGCACGACGCCCCTACAGCTGGTCATCTTGGCCTCTGACGCACATACGACCGCGTGCGCCAGCGTTTCTTCTGGCCTGGACTCTACCGCTCTGTCCAACGTTATGTAGCCGCTTGCGACCTCTGTCAACGCCGGAAGAAACCCCCTGTGCTGCCACCTGGACACCTGCAGCCGATTGCTATCCCGACTGAGCCATTTTCTCGTGTTGGCCTTGACCTCCTAGGGCCCTTCCCCGAGTCCTTGTCAGGA
>JAJIZL010047798.1:0-11075 GCA_023969395.1 Amblyomma maculatum
TAGCGTTTTTAATCCGATCACCAACCCAGGCACGCGCCGGCTCCGGCGCGTGCCTGGGTTTGTGAGGGTACACGAGCTCGAGGGTACACGAGCCGAGCTTCATCCCAATCGAACGATCTACCCGAGCGAGTCGGCCCTACGTACTCAGACATTCTGAACTACTATAAAGGGGTACGGATCCGCTATCCGCCGCCTCATCGGGATCTAAAACAAGAGGCAGTGTACTTGCGAAGACTGCAGACAGGAACATTCCCTAACCTGCATATCCTAAGCACAATTTACCCGTCACAATATCGGGACACCTGCCCATGGTGTGGTAGCAAGCCTTCGTTATATCACATTACGTGGCAATGTAGTAATAACGATAGCTTTCGCAAAGCCCCGAGTGCGGAACAGTGGGAGAGCCGGCTCTCCAGCGGCGATTTGGATTGCCAACTAGGCCTAATCCAGCACGCCCAGCGAGCAGCGAAGCTCAGCGGAGCCCTGGAATAGTGGCACCGACCCTGTGAGAAGACGGAAGATGGATCTCTTCTGCTACTAGCACAAGACTTTCATAGAGAAACTAACGTATTTCCTATCCTATCCTATCCTATCCTATCCTATCCTATCGCATCCTATCGTTCCGCGCTCGTTGGGAGCTGAGCCTATCAGTGTGTGATACTGCTAGCAAAACTTCAGGTAAAAGTTCCTGGCTTTTACTGTATTTTGAGGAGATGACTTTTTGGAATCAAGGAATCAAAATTAATGTCGTGGCGTGTCCCATGAAAGCTGTTTCCAATTCTTTACTCCATGGCATTCTTGATTGTTTTGGCACCTGCAAGGGACATTGTGCTATGTTCTATGACTAGTTTTGAGGTACTGGTGTTTGTCTGGCAGCTGCTGTTAGGTATACATTGACAAGGCCATTGTCGCTCTTGCTCACACTAATCTTGGAAAATTTAATTAATTCTGATTCCTAGATGTGATACATACTAACCACTTTTTGGGGTCACCAAAATGATGGGTGTTGAAGATACGAGAGTGAGGGAGCAGCGCGAGGAAGCAGCTTGTTCGAGATACCACGGCCTTATGATGTGGCAGCATCACATCTCGCCAAGAAAGCGTCACAAGGGCCGTTTAATATATATGTCTAGGAAAACACTTCTTGGAACCAACCAATAGGTCGATTTTCGATGCTGAAATATATTAGCTTTGTGCTAAGCCTTAACGTTTCAAGGTGACATTGCGGCGTAGTAAGAGGTTTAGAAACCTTGAGCATATATTTACCCCATTCCTCATGCTGGAGGGTTGTTCCCGGAGACGTAATGCCATAAAGGCGAGTTTGCCATGACTTCTGAATCATCTTGGCATGTGTCAAGTAGAAAACTCAGATCGAAAAATTAATAGTTAGTCCGGTGTGCCAATGGTTGTCGTTGTTGAGACTGTTGTCTGAATTCAGGGTTGCCGACCGCTTACCTTTGCGAACATTGAAGGCAAAGGTCTTAAATGCAGGCGCTAAAAGCACTAGCATAAAATATATCCTTTCGCCGGCATAACTACAGCAGAGGTCGTATTAGCCTTTCAGAACGATCTCAAGGGCGATCCCATATAGAGCGATGCGGCATTCGGCCCCAGTGCATCTTTCGCTTCAAAATCCTTTGAAATAAACATGGCTGAAATACTTTTCTGCGTTTCGTTCAAAGAGGAAATGACAGGGAAGCTTTCATGACGATATAGTTTTAGATAGTTTAGATATGGAACTCTATACAAAAAGCGGCTAACTAAGAAGGCGTAGATAAGGCGGCAAATATCATAATTTTAAGCCCATAGTGTTTGGTGGAGACGGGCTGGTTGAGATGTGCCAGTGCAGTTGCTTTTAAACTTTTTGGCAGTAAAACTAATGTGTCCAGTGTTTTTCAAGGGTAGCCCAAGGATACTTATCGTGTTTACCTCTGGTATTGGCTGGCCCTTCAGAGTTATGATGATGGATGTTTTAGGGAGGGTACGAGATTTTGGGTTTATGATTAGGAGTTCTGATTTAGTTGGGGAGCAAGTAAGGCCAATAGTGCGAGCTTATTGTTGTATGTGGGTGGTTGCGTGCTGGAGAGTGTCATCTATTTTCGAATCGTTTCATGTGGTGGTCCATAGGGCGACGTCCTCGGCGTATAGTGTCTGTTGTAGGTGTGGTATGTGGTTGGGAGAAGCAGCGAGTAGGATGAAGGCGGCCTTGACTAGGAATGGCGATAGTACAGAGCCTTGCGGCGTACCCACGCCTTGAAGGGTGCAGGGGGAGGAGGAGTGGGGGTCTATATGAACCTCCGCATTACGGTTGGTAAGGAGAGTGCAGATGTAAGAATACATTTTATGTCTAATATGTAATGTGGAAAGTGTGGTCATAGTGGCGGTGTGACCTCTCCAATGTCAAAAACATTGGAGAGGTCTAAGGCGAGTACAGCTGTAGTGTGTGCTGGGATAATAGGGTCGAGGACGTCGTGCGTGATATCCCAGGTAGCACAAAGTGGGCTATGAAGGGTGGACGCCGGTGGGCCCGATATAGGCAATGCAGGACAGCGCCGGTGGGCTGAATGTGGCTGCTGCAAGAGGGGCCGACGTAGGCCCGAAGGGGGCTGTCGACAAAGCCCCAAAGGCCCCACTAGGGGCCGATGCAGGCAGCTCTTGCGGGGCTGCCCACATTTTTCCGGCATTGTTAAAAAAGCACATCCCGCCAACTCCCCGCGATGGTCCTACTTTGGACCGATTTGGGCAGCCGCTTTGAAGGAACATTTTTTTTTTATTTCAGTTAGCTCCTCAGATAATGACATAGGACCAATGCGGGTTCTATAGCGGTAGCCGTACTTGGGCTTGCCCACATTATTCTCATAGGGGTCCGACGCAGGAAATTGATGCAAAGCCTTAGTCCAAGTTTTCCCAATCAATATTTATGCACATAATTAAGTAATTATTTTATACATGTCTGCACTTTCCAAACAGCCACGATATAAATTTTACAATAATTCATAACATTCATCTAGCCGAAATGACTTCATGTGCATCTTGTTCAAGCTATGGAGATGTGTGTTCTGAACAGTAATATTGTGCTGGGAGTTGCAAGCTGTCCAAAGCAACCACATAAGAGGCAACAGTTAGCAACCAGTTTGTTTTAGTATTTGCAGCGCAATATTCATGAGCGCGAGAACTAAAGCCGTGTAAATTTCTAATCGACTAAACATGGCAGCAACTGTTATACAAATCATCTATAATAGTAATTTAGGGCAACATCTAATGCAGATAAAGATTGGAAACAATGATTACGCAATTGCACGCACGCCTTCTAGCCCCATTACGGCCGATGTGGGACCTACAGCGGTTTTGTGTCGGCAGCCCCAATTGGGCTGGATGTTGGCTATGAACCTAAAGCCCACTTGCTGTTGCACGTGCCTTCAAATTCCCCACAAGGGACCAATTTTGGTTTCATGCGGGCCCTCCCGCCTTCCAGCCCCACTACGGCACATATTGGATATAAAGCAGTTTTATGTGGGCAGCCCCAATTGGGCTGGACGTTGTTTGTGAACCTAGAGCCCACCTGCTGTTGCACGGGCCCTCAAAGTCCCCACAAAGGACCGATTTTGGTACCATGCGAGCACGCCCGCCTTCCAACCCCATTACAGCCTATGTGGGACCTAAAGCGGTTTAGCTAAGGCTGCCTCATTTGGGCTTCACGAGGGCTTGCCCAAATTGAGCCCTTATTCATATTTTACCTGCCCTCAAGTGACCTACAAGGGGCCGATTGCGGCAGCATGTGGGTATGTCCGTTTTCTTGCCCCACTACGGCCGATGTTGGTCCCACAGAGATTTATTGGGGGCGATCTCATTTCGGATCTATGAGGACTTTCCCATAAAAAGCCCACATTTAGGTTGGATTGCCCTCAAATATCAGACAAGGGACCCTTGTGGTCTGGAGTCAGGAATGTGCTCTGCATTAGCCCAAGAAACGCCGCTATGGGACCCATGCGGGAGGAGCAGGGGCAAGCTCAAATGGGGCTTGCCCACTTTTGCCCCACCGGGGACCGATGCAGGTTTTATGATGGTTGCCCCAGCTCCACTTGCCTACATCGGACCTACTGGGGCCCCGCATTCTGTGCTACCTGGGATGCAGCATGGTGTCTTGTGCGTTTAGGTGGGGACGAAACCGAACATGGTGTCTGTATAGAGGTTGCACTAGGTCATGTGATCTTTAAGTCGGCCAGAGCTACCAGTTGCAGAAGTTTACCGAGGCAAAAGGTGAGGGAGATGGGCCTAAGGTTTGCCACTCGGACAGGTTTGTTAGGCTTAGGGATGAAAATAATTTTAGCATGCCGCCATGGTTAGGTAGAGTGCCCGTCTGTCAGCAATCGTTGAAATATTTCGTAAACTGTGTAATGAATACATCTTCTATGTTGCCTATCATTGTTTTAGGGATTTTGTCGACACTCAGTGTCGAGGATGTGTGCAGGGATTGTATAGGGGAGCGAACCTCCTGTTTAGTGATATCTGCGTCGAAGTCCTGGTTTTGTGTATCTGTATATGCAGGAAGGGGTTGTTAGTACTCGGTGTAGTATGTGTAGTTTTGAGTTGATCGATTAAGTCTGCGGGTGCGAGTGGTGTGTTGTAAATGAGCCGAGTGATGTGTTGCTGAGGGGGCTATCCTGCATTTGCTAAAGTCGACGATGTGGCGGAGGAGCTACCAAGGCTTTTCTGCTAGCTTATCAGCCATTCTGTTCCCAATCTGTCCCTATATTTCTAGGTTAACAGAATTGGCACGAGTGTTGAGTTGAGCTTGAAATGCCGCGAGGCGTTTGCGCAGTTTCTGATTGTGTTTCTGTCTCTTCCACCTGGCTTGGGGACTGTTCTATGCCCCCCAGAGGCGTGCCAGCCGACAATCTATTTTGTGTATGTACGGAGGTGCGTCTATGTGCATTGTATGTGTATCGACATTAAGGAGGGTCAGAACCCATCCGTCGACATCCTGAATGGGCATGTTGGGGAGGTTCCCTCGCGTGATGCGAAGGTCAACTCATTTGATGTATGAATAATTACGGGTGATTTTCCGCGGTGCGTGAGGTGGAAGTGTGATCAGACTGGTAGTGATCACTTTGCAAGGTTTGTTTGGAATGTTCCTATGTCACGTTTTGAATGGCACGGTGAAGCGTGACGTTAGGACTGGTGTCCAGTTGCACACTGGTACCGATGCGCGTGGAAAAATGAGGGTGTGTATGGATTCTGATGGGGTGTAATAAATATTAGCAATGCAGAGGGGCTGTTGCTGGTGTGCGCGGGGCATAAGTAGTGTTAATACACACGGTAGTAAAGAGATGTTGTGATGCGTGGATTGTCCTTGTTTTTGGAGTGTTGGGCGTTTTAGCTGGGGAGGTTGGCTTAGCACTGCGTATCCTGGATGAGGATAATGGTTCGGGGGGTTAGGGTAGGTAAGAATTGCTTCAGCTGCGCTCGCTTACCCCTGAAGCTGCAGCAATTCCATTGCAATGGCGGGATATTGGTGTGATATTGCCCGTCCCGCCATATTGGAACGTTGGAGGGGCCAGGATAAGAGGTGCAGTAGCTTGAGGGCTACTAGAGATATTGTGAAGGTGAAGGATGGTATATGATTGGGCAGGGCAGGGATGAGGGCCTCCTGTGTTTGTTCCATGCACTGGAGGCGGAAATCAACCTGTGTGACTTTAGTTCCCAGAGAGCTCAAGATTCTTCTGAAGATGGACCTCATTTGAGCCGCGAGGCTCGTCACCGTGGTTTCTGAAAATTTCGCAAGCTTGGCTTCAATCCGCAACTCGACTTCGACTAGCTTAGCCTTCAATTGAGCCTCGAATTTGGCATTGAGTTTTGCTTCCAGCGCTGGGAGGTCATCAGAGGTAGCGCAGGAGAATTGCATGAGGCGTATCTTTTAGGATGGGGGTCCTCAGTGGTGGTAGTGGAAGCAGTGGATGGGAGAGTAGAGGGAGAGAGGGTCGGAGTGGTTGTAGGTGATGTGGGTGGGGGAGATGCTGTGATGGTGGTGAGCCGACTTACCTCCTCCCTAAGGACCCGAAGCTCCACGTCCCTAGGGTCTGGCTCCCTGACTCGGTCCGCCCATGTAAGGTTGATGGCTGATTTTTCAGCAACATGGCGGTTTCTGTATCTGCTTGACGACCAGTCTCGTCTGTCAGATGTCTCCTTGGTAGGCTTGCACGAAGTGCGGCCGTCTATTGTTCTTGGTTGTCGGCTGATATAGCGGTCATGCAGGCTCGGTCCCATATCGGATGAAGGCCATTGCAGATGATGCATGAGGATATCCAAGCTTGCAAGGCATCCTTGGGGTGTTGGATGCCACATTTCGGGCATCGGTGAGTTAAGGCTTTAGTGCAAACATCAGTTCGTTGGCCGACCTTCCTACAGTCGGTGCATATCTCAAGTTTGAGCTTACGCGAGGTGAAAGTGTGGAGTCCACCTCCATAAACAATCTAATGTGGGACGTGTGGCTGGCCGAAGGTGATGGCGATTGACCTGGAGATGCCCATTAGTCGTGCGTCGATGACGTTGGCTTGTGCATTTCGGTGGGCGAGATTGGCAATGATATCTTGTGGCGCTTCATTCTAGAAGGCGTTCATGATGACTCCCCAAAATTACCCGTCCGGCGCTGGAGCGACATATGCTGCCATTACGCACGCGCCTTTTGCTTGTGCGTAATTCTTGTGATCTGCACCAGCCGGAGAGCAAATTCTTGATTTTCCGTGAAGATGGTGCACTAATTGTTGTTAGGGTGTGTTCAGAGTAGTAACTGATTTCGGGACAGATCAGTGATGCCTGCGGCCTGGGCGATGGCTGTGAGAAGCTGCGTCGGTATCGTCTGCGGTAGAAAGAGACCAACTCGGGATCGAAAGACCACCTTATACCCTCCTGGCGGTAACGCTGGCACTTTTTTTATTCGAAAAGCTTTTATTCGAAAAGCCGAGTAAGACTACGGGGGAGATGGTGCGAACACGGAGGAATGAAAGGGCGTGTTCGCTGGCGTACGACTTGAGAATCGGAAACTCAGGACAGGGAAGTATCTTGGGAAAGCTGGAGAATGTGGTGGGTCGCCTGAGGTGTTAATGTGCGTCATAGCATCGCCTTGAACGTTATGTGGATCGCGAGCATGGCCGCGAATCCAGTGTATGCGCACAGGACATGGGTACTTTGAACAGAGCAAATGTATGGACTGACTGTGTTTTTGGAATGTGCGTCGAACGGCCTTAAGCTGTTTAAGGGCAGTGAGAGAGTCTGTGTAAAGATGAACTGCATTGAATGTAGGAACTGGTGAAAGGGAATGTATGGCATTGTAAATTGCTTGAAGTTCCAGTGCCAGAGGGGTGCACGTATCCGCGGTATATGTCACGTGAGTGTTGAGATGCGGATGACAGGGACTATACACAGAAGTAACTCCTCCCTCTGCAGTATGTGATGCATCGGTATATAATATGCACAATTCAGGCAGATGTGCCGATGATACCGACGGGGAAGCAGTGGGGCGATTGTCCGTGAGCTGGCAGTACGACCATGGAGGTAGTGTCTTTAAATGATGTAGTTGTAAAGACTGTTTGCGAGCTCTGTTTGACATCCGCTGATCAACGAGTTCAGTGAGCGTATTTAGCTGGGCATACTCCTGAAGTACTGGTATGGGTGTTAGGCGGGGAAGATATGTTATTGCACGCATAGCCTCACGATTGATGGCCTCAAGGGAGTCCCACTGTCTGAGGATGAGAGGTTGAAACTGTACCTGATAGATTATACGCTGCTGGAGGACAGAGCGAACAAACTGATGGGCCGTGCGAGCACTGCGCCGCCAGAGCGCATTGCTATGCGACGAATCAAACCTAGAGTAGCGTGAGCGGACTTCCGGATGGCTGTCAGCCACGCGGTGCTAGTCTGACAGGAATGAAGTAGAAGATTAAGAATGCGGACAGTGTGCCTGAGGACTTGGGGAATTATGGATCATAAAATTTATAGTGGGTGCTTTCCGTAGGCCAGCTTCATTTCCAATGCGAATGAAACAGGATTTAGTGTGTGAGACAGTTACACCCGAATGGGGGAGGCGAAATGTCAAGACATCCAGCGTATCCTGGAGGGCCGCCTGATGGACAGACGTATCTGCGTGACAGCACCATAAGGTTATATCATCGGTGTTCGCAAGCACGCGGACAGAAGGAATGGTCTCTAGGACTTGAACAAGTGGAATAAAGGCCACATTAAATAATGTAGGGGCGCGAACAGAGCCCTGGGGCACTCCTCTGTATGAGAGGAAGTGACCGAAGGGCTTTACATGTATACACACGCACACTGAACTTTCGGTTTGTTAGGAAGGCGTGAATGGAGAGGAGAAACCTTTTAGGCTGACCAATAGTTTGAAGGGAGGCAAGAATGGCTGAGTGAAGGAAATGTTTTCATTTGGTCGCTAGAATTTTGTCGGATCGTGTAGGCAGGTGCGCGAAGTTATTGTAGGTGTGAGGTTGTCGTTTAAGGAACCCAGGCGTTGGCTTGCGACGCAATGGCTGTCGCCAGCGTCTGCGACACATGCCTTCTGATGGTGGCCTATGTGCGGCATTCCGTGAGCATCGTGGCGGCGTTCAGGTTGCAGATGTTGAGGCACTCGTCCGCCGACATGGTTCTTGTTTTGCAATGACGTGAGTCCAGTCCCTGTTTTTTTCCGGGCACCGTTACCACTACAGTCATTCATGCGAGGCGGAAGCTCTGGGAAGGCTAGCCCCAGACGGCGCGAGGCCTAGCACTGCGGTGGCTCTGCGGGGTTGAGTTTTAGGTCCACGTTGCCGTATCAGGGGCTGTCCTGGCTCGAAGGTGACCTTGAGATGAAGCGCTTAAATTACCGGCTATTTCAAGAATTTTCGCTCTATGATATACACAGATACGCTTGTCCTGTGTACGTGCTTCCTGCTTTCTTGTGTATCTGTGTATATCGTAGCGCGAAAATTCTTAAAATGGAAACCAACTAGCCCCCATTGCTGCTTTGCTTTAAATTACCGGGTTCGGCGATGGTGATTTCGGAGCTCTGGAGGCTGGCGATCGGCATGAAATGTAGCCTTGGTGAGAAGCGGATGTGAAGCACGTCAGTATTCCCCGGCCCCCTAGCAATCAATGCCCTTATGTTATGTTGCGATATGTAGAGCGTTGCGATGGTAGTTTTTGCTGGCATGCCTTCCGTCAGTGCGGTGCCCGTGTTCTTGCTACGCTAGCTCTGCTCTTTAGGCGTCGCCAAAAATAGGAATTTTTTCGACTACAAAACAATGAGGTTGAGAAGATATTTTTTTAATTGAATTGTTATATTACCAAAACGCCTCGCTGATTACCTGCAAAGTGCCGTCCGTGCTGGCTTGGATGCTAAGCAATGTAGGCCGATCGACGATTTGTAGAAGTAGATCGACGAGAAGTAGACGGCCAGAGCGCCGTCGTCCGCCACGCTCACGGGCGGCACCATTGCTGTAAGCTTGCAGCTTGCTGTGCTGTAAGCCTCATGAGCTAATATAGTCTACTTTCATACCACGGCTTTCGTCAAACTTGGGCCTGCCAACATGAAGTGTAAACAATGCTGCTAAGACGGGACGGCGTATTGTGTACCTTGTTTCGCTGCGCACCTTATACACTACGCTGCTGCGCTGACGGGTGGTACTCAAAGATTGTAAAAAACCGCCGTCGGACGGCCCTCTATGCTCATTTATGTGTTGCTTTTGAGAAGTGTTTCAGTGTACAGTGTGTGCGTTGTTCGAGTGGGCCAGCTCATACGGCTTTAGTGATCGGGCGCCAACGCGCTCCTCTCACCCACAGGCGCTGCGCAATTGCCTATGTTAAAGGCGCTAACAGAGATCGAAAAGCAGTTTGCGGTAACTGCGGTTAGCGGCATGAGTTTTTTTATTGGCCACATCTGCTTCGCGGTTAACGCTGCTCGTACAGAACATGCAGCATACGGTGCAGCGTCAGTTTATGTCGTAACCGGCTACGCCGGTGGCCAGATCAGCAAGCTGTTCACCAAGAAACAAAAATATTAGTTTTAAAAATATCTGCAGCTCTAATAAAGCTGAACTTTTGACTTTTAGCTGCTTAGCCCATTGGGAACAAGATTTAATAAAAACTTTATATTCGAAAATTGGTGTCATGACCCGTTTAAGCCTTTCTTCTATGGGTAATATTAGCATACAGTAAACATTGCTTCCATCAAATGATTATCTATAGCAGAATAAACAGGAGGCACGGGGCTGATTCTAATGACCGAAAAAGAAAAAGAAAATGTGGAATGTAGTATGGAAGCACATTTATCCCCACCAAGAGCTTCAGCGTTGACCGAACGTTGGAAAAACCCTACTAAGAAGACATCTCAAAAAAGGCATAACTCTTTATTAATTGCGACAAAATGTGGATATGTAATTATACCATAGGCGCCTTAGCTGTTTATCGTGAGTAGGAACCGAAGTATTTAGTTCAAAATAGAACAGTGAGTGATAACATGAACTGGGAAGATGTGAAATGCAAGTGATTAGTTCGGACGAGTAGGTTAACACTCGATCTAACACTCTCGATGATTATGACAGAGTCCAGGTTAAAGCCCTGCACAAGGTGTACGGCAACAGTTCCGAAGTAGCCTACGGGGACCTGGCAGAGTACTCGTCGGGCTCACGCATGGTACTTGCCGTGGCTAACAATCAGTACCGCGATTACTCGCATCAGGCTCCATCACCACAGACACCTCCGAAATTGCAGAGCAGGCACTGATTGCGCTCGCTCTCATCTCCACCTCTGCAACCAAAATGCTCTCCGACTCAATATCAGCAATATAAATTTCGCCTATGGCCTAGTGTCCCGCACCGTGGCTCGGCTTCTATGCTTCTGTCATCGCACACACCGTATAACCCTCAACTGGACCTCAGCCCACGCTGGCCTCCCGGGTAAGGAGGAGGTCCACTACCTCGCCTGAGGTCACTTTCTGGGCAAGAGTCTGATCGCCTACGCCAGCCCAGGAGCGTCTACTTGCCTTCAGTGATATCCTTACCTAGTACGGAGATATTCGGCGTGTTTTC
>JAJIZL010047802.1:0-16759 GCA_023969395.1 Amblyomma maculatum
GTGGCGCGGGGCGGAGCGCTCGCGCCAGGCCCGCTGGCCATTAAAGTATATTTCATCGTCATGTCATCACGTCGTTCTGTTTCTGTTCTGTCGTCGTGTTACATCGCTTGTCGTGCCACCTCGTAACATTTGGTGGAGGTGCGGGGTATCCCCATCTTCGCCTTGCACCGTCGAAGCCAACCGTACGCCAGGTCTATCTGCCGAAAGCCCGTGGAGATCGCCGCCCAGCTCTGCCCCAGCCCTTTTTGCTAAGACCCGACCAGCCGCTGTTCCCAGCCTCGTCCCCAGCCCTGACCACAACACACGACGACCAGGAAGAGCCCAAAGGCGACCCTACCGACCCCACGACGAAGCGACCTCACGGCCGCTCGAGCGAAGGCAGCACCCCCGCCCAAGCCGTTAGGCGTGTCCATGAGCCTTGGCCTTCGGCAAACGGTGAAGATTGGACTTGATGCTCCGGTGCAAGCATTCTTCCCATCTTCGTATTCATTGTGGTGTCCAGCGTTTCATGTCCCAAATCTGTGTCTGTGTTCATCGTGACGTCATGCATTGGATTTCTAGCAAATGATCGGGACGATCACTCGGTGGCCCCAGGTAATGCTACGTGGCGGGCAGTGGCGCGGGGCGGAGCGCTCGCGCCAGGCCCACTGGCCATTAAATCATATTTCATCGTCATGTCATCACGTCGTTCTGTTTCTGTTCTGTCGTCGTCTTACATCGCTTGTCATGCCACCTCGTAACAATATGTTAATAGTGTAGTTATCGTAATGTAATATCAATTTACTATGGTAAATGTTAATAGTAATAAAAAGTAAAATCAATTTTGGCCCTCACATGACACAGCAAGTGGTGGCATTTGGTATCAGTTTCTGCCCGCGGTTGAGATTGCAGTTGCGGTTTCTGCCTGTTGAGACGACTAAGGAAGGTGCTACGAAAGAACGAGGAACACTTGGACCATTTCGCTCTGCCTTTCTCCTCTCCTGAGCATGGCTCCGCTCCGGACACTAAAGAACACCGCGTACCAAGCACGCTTGGAGTACGACAACATTGGACTCCATCCCCTGACGCCCGGCCTCGAGGGCGTCAGGATAGGATGCCACGAACCGTCCCGTCGAATCCAGGTCGCCGGGTCTTTTCCTGCTCATGATGGTAACCTGGTGTCCAGTCCCTTCTTTTTGTTTCGTCGTGTCTATGCCGGTGCGATGCTCTTTTGTGTTTGGCGCGAACGGCTGCTGTGCGACGAGCGCGGCAGGCATATGGTCATTATTTCCCTCTTCTTACCTCCAACTGACTTCTTTCACTTCTCATCCGATCAGATGTATAATAGCTTTAGTCAGTGCTCTCTGTGTCCCGTTCTATTTTCGTCCTTGCCCTACGCGTTATTTCATCAAAAGAGTAAACCGCACGTTTGGTTGACTTTTGAGACAAGAAAGACCTCGTCTTCAAATGGTGTTGTTGCACCAGCGAAGAATGCACGACCGATGAGTGTCGTGAGACATCGTTCGAACAGCAACATGGCAATGAACGGCGCATTCCTTTTCAATTAAGGTTTATTTACGCCTCGTTTCAGTGGCATAGGGTGTCACACTGTATTATGCATACTGAGCCAAAGGATTGCCGCGGACCACTTCGCAGAGCGGACGAGTACGAGTACCGCTCCCAACTCGTCGGCATGGAACGAAACCACAAAACTGCAAGACTAAAAAAAAATGCGGGCACCAGCAGCAGTGCGCTCGCGGTCCCCGTGGGAAGATCCAAAGGCAGCGGGTTGGTTGTGACACTGACTAGGAAGGGTGGTATAGTTGGTTTTATTGCGAAAGCAATACCGCTCCCATTTCCAGCCCTTCGCGTAGCCACGATTGATAGGCACGTGATGGCTGTGACGTCATACCAGCTGCGAGAGATGTGCTACCGAGTCGAGTCGTCGGTTGGTGGCGGCGGTCGGTAGAAACTGCGCACAGCAGCTGAAGCCGCGCTGCTACTTAGTGAAGGCGCTGCTGTCACCTCTTCTCTCAAAGTTGAGAGGAAGAGGGGAAGACGACACTGTAATGAATGCATTGAACAGTGAAGACTCTTTGTCGACGTGTTCATTCAGCAGTCAGGAACGTTGGAATGCAACAAGGCGGCAACGACGCGTTCAGGAAACAGAAGAACGGTATCAGCGGCTTGAAAAGGAGCGTGTTGGTCGCGCTGGCTCGACAAGTAAAGTATAACGAAAACCGAAGGAAACGGCGTGCAGAAGAGACGTCGCAAGAACGAGCTGTACGTTTGAAAAAGAGACGGGAAGCGTCACTTGTGAAGGCTGGTTTCACTTTGTCAACGGGGGATTTGGAAGAGCAACGATGTTTAGAGTATGCGAGAAGAGTTAGTGAATTTGACTCGGCTACGCGTGAATTTCATAGACAATTCACGAATAACCCCTTCGGAAGTGGGTGCTTGGTGTGTGATCGCCTATGGCATAAACACTGCTTGACTCCGGTAAGCGAGCTCATGTATCCTACTCTTCACCTAGCTTATCTAGAATGGGGCGAGAAGACTATGAGAAGTGCTGTGGTGTGTAGAACGTGTCGAGCGAGCCTTAAAGCCCTTAAGGTCCCTCTCTACAGTGTGTCAAACGGGTATCGTTACCTGCCTATTCCCGAGTGCCTTCCACATTTTAATCCAGTGGCTGAATGACTACTGTCTCCTCCTGTGTCCTGTGTTAATCATACGGCCAACATGGTACAACACAATTGACTGCACTACGAGCTGAACTATAGCGTAGCCGGTAGGTTGCTTTCGCAACCTACCGGGCTTAAATAAGCTAAACCCCACCTAATTTATTGTGTTTGCGGTTTGGAAAATCTCACCCAGCTCTGACTGACAAGGCTCGCTGAACGAAAGAGACCCGGTTTTTAAAAAGAACCGCCGTTCCAGCGATCTAGCAGATCTCCACCCATAGAACAAAAGCAAAAGAACCACCTCATTCCCTCTCCAAATGAACGGCGCACTGCGCTCAAAAGACAGCCGAGGGCGAGGACATTATAGCGAATCTTGTAAGCAAGGGCAGGGGGTTGCTTTCTCGCATCGCTAATCGATGGCGCGAAAATCGCACCCGCTTCTGAAGGAAATGTTCACTGAAAGAGAGAACCAGCAACCAGCTCTCCGAAAGATCCGACGGCTCCGGCGGATCCGGCTCCGACTTTGCGGAGCCAAATGGCTCACCCGCTCTTTGAAAGGAGCGGCTCGAAGATCCGGCTCGCTCCCTAGCGACCTCTCCCTAATTCTAGCTTTCTACAAGTCCGCTTGCCCCTGCTTACATGCGTAGTATTATTAACCGAGTTCTGGATAAGTTTTCACCAAACACACAGGTTACTGACATTCTAGTGGAAATAAAGAAGAAATGGGCATGTAGTGCGAAGGGAGGATAACCGGTGGTCGCTTAGTGTAA
The DNA here is from genome assembly GCA_023969395.1 of Amblyomma maculatum. Classification (NCBI taxonomy): domain Eukaryota; kingdom Metazoa; phylum Arthropoda; class Arachnida; order Ixodida; family Ixodidae; genus Amblyomma; species Amblyomma maculatum. The sequence goes on from JAJIZL010047802.1 coordinate 3,431, forward strand.
CAAATTTGATTCCAAGAGAAGGGAAGTGTAGCAGGTGGCGGCAGAATATAAGGTACGTGGATGAGGTTAAGAAGTTCGCAGGGGTCAAGTGGATGCAGCCAGCACAAGACCGGGTTAATTGGAGGAATATGGCAGCGGCCTTCGCTCTGCAGTTGGTATAGTCAGGCTGATGATAATGACACCGCAGTGACAGCTTATCCTCCAATTAGGCCTTTCTACTTTTCGGATATCGGTGGACATAAATTGAGACATGCAGTCATGAAAAACAGAATTTATGTACTACATACATCAATTATGTACGTGGATATCATTGCGGTTCTGAAAATGGCAAGCTCTAATTTGCCACGTAAAAAATCCGCTCATATTCTTCCTCCTGTGGTATTCTTTCCGCGGTTGCACGCTGAAAATATCTGAATATATTATCACGTGGTGGTGACCAGGGTCAATGGCACAAATGAAGAGTCGGTGATTGCACTGTAGAAACTCTTTATTGGGCTGACTTGCGCCCGCAAAAGAACTAAGCAACTCGGCGGCGGCGACAGCAACAAACATGCTCGTCAATCGTCGAACAAAGAATGCCGGTCGCACTCGTCAATGCTCAATTTAAAGGCTGCTCAGAACAATTTAGATAACGTCGCAAACAGCTACCAGCACAGGCTGGAACATTGTAGAAAGATACACGAGTGGCCGGAATCTTCGAGACAGATCTCGGTGCTACAAAGAAACTGACAAAGGTGTGACTCGCGACATCGAGCATTAGCAAACAATGAATACGGAACTGATACGCGATCCATGAATCAGAGTGATAAGGCCGTATGCCGGTGGCTGTTAAAAAACAACAAATACAGTTTTGAAGGTTTTGCGGCATTACTCTCCCCAAAAACATCGCCTCAATGCTCCAAAACAAAGCAACTTACACATACACACTACAAAACAAAACAGATTCCTTAACGCGCGTAATATGCATGGCTTCAGTCGTACATGTACAATTTCTGGGCGTGCGCGTCGACGTTGTGATGCTGACGCTCCGTCGGGAATGACTTCATAGTCCAGTGGTCCGACGCGGCGAATGATTTTGTACGGCCCAAATATCGATGCAACAACTTTTGATTTTGTCTGCGACGGCGAATTGGTGTCCAATCCCACACTTGGTCTCCTGGGTTGTACTCGGCGTGGCGTCGTCGTAAGTGGCATCGTCGGCTGTCGGTGCGCTGTTGACCTTCTTTGCTAACGATGTGATCTAGGAACCACAGTTCCTATTAGGCGAAATGACACTTCTCTGGTTTTAATGTTAGTCCCGATGATTTGATGGCTTCCAACACTATTATACGCAGCCATGCGAGTCGTCGGGCTTCCTCTGCACGCTGCAGGTTGTCCTCGTTGGTTACTTGCGGCAGCATTGCGTCGAGTGTAGTCGTGGGCTCCCTGCCGTACACAAGCTTGAACTGGGTCGCTCTGGTCGTCTCCTGGACTGCCGTGTTATACGCGAAGATCACGTACGGCAAGATGGCGTCCTAGGTCTTGTGTTCAGAATCGACGTACATGGCAATCCTGTCCGCGATTGTTTTCTTCAGACGCTCCGTGAGGCCATTGTCTGGGGATGGTACGCAGTTGTTCGTCGATGGCTTGTATGACTGTATTCCACCATGGCTTGCGTCAACTCTGCCGTAAACGCCGTTCCCCTGTCCGTGATGAGCACTTCTGTGGCGCCGTGTCGCAAGAGTATTTGTTCGACAAAAAATTTGGTGACTTCTTCCGCGGTACCATTTCGTAGTGCTCTTGCTTCGGCGTAACTAGTAAGGTAGTCAGTGGCCACGATGATCCACATGTTACCCATAGACGAAACTGGAAAGGGGCCAAGGAGATCCATCCCAATTTGTTGAAAAAGCAGGTCTGGCGGCGGAATCGGGTTTAGTAGTCCTGCTGGACTGATAGGCGGCATCGTGCGTCGTTGGCACTCACGACATCTTCACGTAGTGGGCCTCCTTGGAACGAAGTCGTGGCCAGTAGTACTTCTCCTGGACTCGACGCAACGTGCGCGAAAATCCGAGATGGCCTGCTGTGGGCTCATCATGCAACGCCTGCAGAATTTCCTGCCGGAGGTGTTTAGGCACTACAAGAAGCTGCGCAGTTCTGTTGGGTGCGAAGTTCTTCTTCACGAGGAGGCCAATGCTTAACGCGAACGATGATAAAGGTCGCCTGAATACACCAGGAGGGGAAGCGGTCTTTCCTTCTAAGTAATCGGCTAGCGCTTTCAGCTCAGGGTCTAATCGCTGTTGTTCTGCGAAACTGATGGCGCTTACCGGTCCCAAAAGGGCGTCGTCGTCATCGTCCTTCGGGGGAGCGTCGACGGGACAGCGGGATAAGCGGTCTGCGTCGGAATGCTTCCGACCCGACTTATAGACTATCAAGTCAAATAAGTCGTAGATTTCATCTGGCAAGGCGGCTGGAGGGATCTTTCAAATTAGCCAGCCAGCAGAGCGCGTGATGGTCGCTCACCACCTTGAATGGTCGGCCGTATAGGTATGGACGAAACTTAGAAGTGGCCCAGATGATCACAAGGCACTCCTTCTCGGTCGTCGAGTGATTGACTTCGGCTTTTGTGAGACACCTGCTAGCGTAGGCGATTACTTTCTCCTGTCCGGCACTCTTCTGGATGAGAACGGCTCCTAGGTCTACACTGCCCGCGTCGGTGTGAATTTCGGTCTCGGCGTTTTCATCAAAGTGGCCAAGGAGAGGAGGGGACTGCAGGCGGCGCTTCAGTTCGTCGAAGGCTGCTCCTTGCGGCGCTTCCCATTTAAAAGGTACGTTAGCCTTTGTAAGTTGCGTCAATGGTTCGACGATGCGCGAAAAATGTCTGACAAATCGTCGATAATAAGCGCACAGCCCAAGTAACCTGCGCACGGCTTTCTTGAAAGTAGGCGGTTGAAATTGTGCGATTGCAGCTATTTTCTCCGGGTCTGGCCGCACACCATCCTTGCTAACGATGTGGCTTAGGAATCGCAGTTCCTCGTAGGCGAAGTGACACTTCTCTAGTTTTAAAGTTAGTCCCGATGATTTGATGGCTTCCAACACTGTCTGCAGCCGTTTCAGGTGGTCTTCAAAGTTTGACGAGAAGACAACGACATCATCCAAGTATACCAGGCAAATCTGCCACTTCAAACCCGCCAGCACAGTGTCCATTACTCGTTGAAACATTGCTGGTGCGGAGCAGAGGCCAAATGGCATCACCTTGAACTCGAAAAGGCCGCCCGGTGTGATGAATGCTGTCTTCTCGCGATCTCTTTCGTCGACCTCAATTTGCCAATATCCGCTCTTCAGGTCCATCGATGAGAAGTACCTTGCATTGCAGAGGCGGTCCAGTGTGTCGTCGATGCGGGGAAGTGGGTAGACATCCTTTTTAGTTATGCTATTCAAGCGGCGGTAATCGACGCAGAAACGAAGTGTGCCGTCTTTCTTGTTAACCAAAACTACTGGTGCCGCCCAGGGGCGGTTCGATGGCTGTATTACGTCATCACGCAGCATTTCCTCAACTTGATCGCGAATGGCCTGGCGTTCTCGCGGCGATACACGATAAGGGCTTTGGCACTGAGGTCGGGCGTGTTCGTCCGTTATAATGCGGTGCTTGGCCAGTGGTGTTTGTCGTACCTTCGATGATTCCTGTAGCTTCGAAGAAGACTGAGAATCTGGTCTTTTTTGCTGTGGGTCAATGCCGGATTGATGTCAAATGTGGGTTGACGGAATGGGCCCGGTGCGTCTTCCAGTGGTTGGTCGTGGAGGGCGAATGCATCGTCAGCAGCCTCGACTGGACTAAGTACAATAATCTGGTTTCACGTAATGCGCAAAAACAAATTATTTCAAAAGCTGCATTGAAGCTGTCCACTCCCGAAGTTGGCTTCTAGCCCAAACATTTATTGTTCTCCCCATACCTGATTATGTGGTCGTAATTTGGGATCCATTCACGAAACCAAATATTGATAAAGTGGAAAAAATAAAAAAGGCAGTGAATTTTGTTTACGATAGTTATGGACGCTCATCAGTGACTAATCTGTTCCATGCATATATTGCTGGTTTGATACTGTCACGTAGTGGTGACAAGCCCGGTAGCCACAAACGAGGTGACTGGTGTTGCACTTACTGGCCAGACTTACGCCGACAAAAGTATTAATTCTGCGGCGGCCATAACAAGAAGCGTGCTCGTCGGTCGTCGATGTACTAAGAGCCCTTGCTGCTGGGCTAGTTGGTTTTGGTTCACAATTAAATAGTTTTAAGGCGCAAAAAAAGACCAGACACATATACTGTCACCTACATATGTGTCTTGCCTGTTTTTTGCACGTTAAAACTATTTAATTATGGCGTAGTACTAATTATGGCGTAGTACTAAACAAAGGGGGAAATCAGATGGAGAGGATCAGATAACTACGGGTTTGCTGAAGGGGGGGGGGGGGGGGGATATCGTGCTAGAAAAACTGTCCACCCTGTATACGCAGTGCCTGGTGTCATCGACGGTACCGGAACCATGGAAGAATGCAAACATTATCCTCATTCACAAGAAAGGGGACTCTAAGGACCTTAAAAATTACAGACCAATCAGCTTACTGTCTGTTACGTATAAGGTATTTACTAAGGTAATCGCTAATAGAATCAGGACAACCTTAGACTGCAATCAAGCAAATGATCAAGCAGGGTTTCGGAAACGGTACTCTACTATCGATCATATTCATACCATCAATCAGGTGATAGAAAAATGCTCGGAATATAACCAGCCCTTACACATAGCATTCATTAAATACCAAAAAGCATTTGACTCAGTTGAAACCTTGGCGGTGATGCAGGCATTGCGAAATCAGGGGGTAGACGAGCCGTACGTGAAAGTGCTGGAACATATATATAGTGGCTGCACAGCAACCATAGTTCTGCATAAAGAAAGTAACAAAATTCCCATAAAGAAAGGTGTTAGGCAAGGAGACACAATCTCCCCAGTACTATTCACAGCTTGTTTAGAGCAAGTATTGAGAGACTTGGAATGGGAGCAGTTAGGGATAAGGGTAAATGGAGAATACCTCAGTAATCTGCGATTTGCTGATGACATTGCCTTGCTAAGAAACTCGGGGGATGAACTGCAAATAATGATTGATGACCTAGACAGGAAAAGTAGAAAGGTAGGCTTGAAAATCAATATGCAGAAGACTAAGGTAATGTTCAACAGCCTCGGGAAGGAACAGCAGTTTACATTCGGTTGCGAAGTAGTGGAAGTAGTAGGCGAATATGTCTTTTTAGGACAGGTAGTAACCGCAGATCCGGACCATGAAAAGTAAATAACAAGAAGAATAAGATTGGGATGGAGCGCATTTGCCAAGCACTCGCAGATTATGACTAGCAGCTTACCGGTATCGCTCAAGAGGAAAGTATACAACAGTTGCATCTTGCCTGTACTCACCTATGGGGCTGAAACGTGGAGGCTAACCAAGAGAGTTCTACTTAAGTTGAGGACAACCCAGAGGGCTATGGAACGAAAAATGGTAGGGGTAACATTAAGAGATAGAAAGCGTGCAGAGTGGGTCAGAGAAATAACTCAAGTTACTGACATTCTAGTAGAAATTAAGAAGAAATGGACATGGGCAGGACATGTAGTCCGAAGAGAGGATAACCGATGGTCGCTGAGGGTAACAAACTGGATTCCAAGGGAAAGAAAGCGTAGCAGGGGGCGGCAGAAAATTAGGTGGGCGGATGAGATTAAGAAGTTCGCAGGTGTCAAGTGGATGCAGCTAGCACAGAAACGGGTTAAGTGGAAAAATATGGGAGAGGCCTTCGCCCTGCAGTGGGTATAATCAGACTGATGATGATGACGATGATGATGACTAATGCTCATTAAGCGAAAGGACTCACATGTCTTGTCCCAAGTTTTGTACCAACTTGTAAACGGTTATTTAGGGATTAACGTTGGTAAGCATCAACGAACACGTTTATTGTGACGCCATGTTAGCTTCATTTTCCCCACGGGACCCCACCACATTTTCCAGAGGAGCTTTTTTACGTCGGCCAAAACTCCCCCACAATTGATTGAAAGTCACACTACTACTGTGCACATCACAAGTTCAGTCAGCTTGGCGGTCTCGGGGTGCGAGTGGGCCGTTCAGGCTGAGTTTCCGTTGCAGTAGTTGATGCTGAGCTTTAGTGTGGTTCATGTGCCATTGGAGAGAGTACGACGAAAAATCTTCTTGCCTTAAGCAAGTTTGGAAACCTGGGAATGCATTACGAGCTACATAGCATGGCTCAGAATTAGAGCCCCTGGGCTCTAAACTTTTGGTTAAGGGTGTACTTGATTTCGCGTCTTTCTTTCAAGTTTTTTGGTTTCACTGTCGGCGACAAAGGTGTCTCAGGACTCCTTTCTTTGACATGCGAGACTGAGCTGACGCCTAGTAGCCCTACGGGGCTTTTTATCGGGACTAGGCCTATCTAGCCGAGCGGGTAAATTATGTCGACTTCAAAAAGCTTTGTGACATCTTGACTGGGGAACGTGTCGACGTCAGAACAATGCGACGTCTGGCGGACACATCTCGTGCAATTTCGCAGATGCGAGATTTTCACCATGAACCTAAACAGCTTTCCCTTTAAAGGTGTCATAACAGCTAATATTCGAGCATAAACTTAATATTGCATTTCACTCCACACATGTTAATGTATAAATTCTCGAAATTTGAGCTCATTTAGTCAAGTAGATAGCTTTTAAATTAATTTTATTATTATTATCGAAAATAACTTTCTGGTGTGGTAAGCATTGGCCCCTGACGTCACAACGAGATATCATCCCTATGTCGTCTCCTATTCGTGGTGTCGGCTGCACTGTTGCATACACGCCATAAATAGTTGTCACTGAGCGTTTTTTTTTCTTCAGCAAAATTATTTTATTCGCATATTCTTTCTTTTTGACAAGCCTTGAATATGCGACCTTTCACTATTTCGGTTCAAAACCAAGAGGAAAATCCCATCAAGCATACGTTGACGCGAGATAACTACTTGCGGCATTACAGGAACAGACAAACCTTTTGAACGAAGTTGTACCTATTGACTTGCTGGTATAGGTGCGTTTTAGACAAACAATTATTTTTCCGCTGGTAAAATATTTTTTTGCAAAACTATACGTTCAGTGTGGCCACGGCTAGCGTACGAAATCGTGCGCCGCCGCTGCATCAGCCCCGTCCTCGCAAACCCAACGCGATTCGAATGCGCTTCCCTGCCCGCACCGAACAAGAGGCTGCCATCCGCCCCCGTTTCTGTCTTGCCTCCCCCGCAGCAGCGCGCGCGACTGCGACTAGCTACCGAGCCTCACCTTGCGTTTTTAGTGTGCTTGCCCAGCAAATGACTCGTGAATGCTTCAACATAGATATATATCATTTAGTGTGCGAGCCCTAAACTCCCGAATAAAGGCGCCGATTCGCGGATTACGACTGAGCTCCGAGCCTGTTTGTTTACATATAATTTTGTAATGGCTGGACGTTTATGCATTCTGCTTGTTCGCATGGCATAAAATGCAAGCTGAGCTAGCGATATCAAAACTAGCCCAATATTTTTGCACCGGCTGCACATTTATTTGTTCACAAACTATACAACTGCGCTGCAAGAAGCGCCGTAGATGCTATGTGCCCTGCCTGCGCCCGGTACCCACGAGCGGCGCCCACAGCTGCTGGCTGCGCTCGCCTGGGCAGGGTCCAATGGACGCTTCCCGCTCAAAGTGCACGTGTTTTGTGATGTAAGCAGCCGTCGAATTGTGTCCACTACTGCCATAACTACGCTCGATGGCCACATGCAACCATTAAAGCTCGTGAATGCGCGCTCCGTAATCGCCGAACCTCTAGACCCGAGCCGCGCGTCTAGACCTCTAGAGAGAGAGAATATTATATGGCCTCTCTGACAATTCGTCTGAAACGTGGGCGCAATCGGAAGCTCAGATCCATCATTTCCTTTCAAAGTGTCTCGATTTGAATTCCTCTGAAGCCACAATTCATAGGGCTCATAGGTTAGGCAGCTTTGCAAATGGCAAAACACGACCTGTTATTGCTAACTTTGCGTCCTATAAAAAGGGAATATATACTTTCGCAAAAAGCAAAATTTAACGAAGATGGTGCTGCTATCGGCGAAGATTTTTGCAAAGCCACCCGTCAATCGCGGAAAGCCCTTAACGATTTTGGCAAGGCTAGTGGTCAATTCTATTCTTTGCGCCACAACAAATTGATCATAGGTAAAAAGTGCTACGTCTATTGCGCAGCTACAGACGAAGTATGCAAAATTGGACCAAGTAGGAGCGCGATTAGCCCAAAATCAGACATCGCACCACCGTGTTTACCCTCTGCACATTCAAGCCCAGCATAACTATCTAAAGATCGAAAGCAAACAAACAGCATATGATTTCTTTCCCTAATGTTCGAAGTGTCATCAACAAACGTGCATCAGTATCGTCACATATCGATGCATGCTTGACGGATATAGTTGGGCTCACTGAAACTTGGCTCTCTGCAAAAATCAATAATAAAATACTAGATTGCGAAAAAAAATACAACTTTCACAGATACGACCGTGATTTCCGAACAGGCGGATTGCCGTGAACTCTGCTATCAATTCCTTTGCTATCTCCATCAATTCATCATTAGAAATAGTTTGCACTCGCGTTACATTTCCGACGGGCGACCTTATCTTTTGCGCGTGTTATAGGTCCCCATCCTCACCTACTACTTTCTGCACTGACCTTCATGATGCCCTTAATAAATTAGTTGTTCGATACCCAAAATCACATTTATTCTTACTGGGTGATTTCGATTTCCCAAATATAGTGTGGCAAAACGGTATTCCCTTCCTTAAGCAACCATCCTCCGAGTGCTGTAATTTTTCAGACACCTGCGCCTATTTTAATCTAACCCAGCTAATTATTAAACGCACCACCAGCACTTCGCCTAATATTTTAGATCTCTTTTTTACAACAGCTCCCGATTTGGTCTCTCTGCCAACATACCTAGAAGGACTCAGTGACCACTCACTGCTTCACTTGACAACCTAAGAAGAATGTCCGTCCATATGTGATTATAGTGCCGCCGACACCGCGTCTATCACAGCTGAACTGGAATAATTCATTGCCGACTACACTCTACACTTTTCCGCACGTACCGTTGAAGCAAACTGGTCATTGTACAAAAATAAACTGCTACGTACCTAAAATTAGTATTGTCTGAAATCCTTCCTCACCATGGTTTACGAAATCCCTACGCCACTTACGCAACAAAAAGAAGCGTATTTTTTCGTCGCGCCAAAGCATTTAACCTTCCTGAACGCTGGGAAGCATAACATCGCATTCATGTAGAATTTCTAATGGCTGTTGAAGATGCAAAAAAAATGATTTTGTTTGATAACACCTTCCCATCTCTTCTGCAATCTAGTCCGCGTAAGTTCTAGAATGTTGTTGGGGGCAAACAAGACAAGGTTATTCAACTAGCCCGTTCTGACAATGTCTCGATTCCTCCGAATCAGTGTTGTTCCGTTTTAAATGATGTATTTGCTTCTGTTTTCCACAAAAGTGTTCCTAATATTGTACCGTCTGCAACTAATTTTTCTTATTTACCAATGAACTCTATCAGTATAGACTGGGTCGGCATACAAAAGTTGACTGGAAATTTGAAAATGTCTTTTTCACCAGGTGAAGATGCAGTCAACTCTAAAATGCTTAAAATCACTGAATCATATTCTTCCATCTTGCTCTCGATGCTCTTTTCCCAGTCTCTAGGTTCCTGGGTAGTTACAAGCGATTGGAGGGTTGGTAAGGTTGTACCAGTACCTAAACCAGGTAACGCTCGTTCCCCCGATAACTATCGTCCTATATCACTCACAAGTATAGCATGTAAAATGTTAGAGTATATCATGTATTCTCATCTGATTGATTTTCTTGAGTCTAATTCCTTCTTTTCAGCAGAACAACACGGTTTCAGGAAGAGATTTTCGTGTGAAACACAACTCATATGTTTTCACTTCAGTTCAGTCGTTCAGTCGTGCCCGGCTCTTCGTGACCCTGTAGACCATATGACGCCACGCTTTCCGGTTTCTCACTATCTTCCTAACATCACATAACTTCATCTGCAGCGCCTCGAAGATGCCATCTTACCATCGCGTTCGCTGCCTACCCCTTCTCCGGCGACCCTCAACCTTTCCCAACATCAAATATTTCTCCAGCGACTCCTCTCTTCTCATCAGATGACCAAAGTAGCTGAGCTTTAACTTTAGAATTTGACCCTCCAATGAGCAGTGAGGGTTTATGGTCGACAATATCGACTGATTTGATCTTCTGGCCGTCCAAGGAACTCTCAAGATTCTCCGCCAGCACCACAATTCAAACGCGTCAATTCTTGTCAATATGTTTTACTAACGACCTATTTGTCCACATTGACTAGACTGTGTTTTTTTGGACTTTGTGAAAGTTTTCGATAGTGTTTCCCATGATCTCCTGATTCTTAAACTTAGCATGCTTAACACTGACCCTACCGTAGTCAACTGGATTAAAAGCTTTTTATGAAATCGTACCCAGCATGTTTCTGCTAACGGCTGCTCCTCCTCTCGCACTTCCGTAACGTCGGGTGTACCCGAAGGATCGGTACCGGGTCCTCTTCTTTTTCTAATATATATTAACGATCTTCCTCAATGCCTTTCTCATTCTTCTATTATGCTTTTTGGAGCCAACTGCGTCATCTATCACAAAATATCTAACCAGACTGATTCTATTTATCTTCAAGATGATCTCACGAGCATATCCAACTGGTGTGATAAATGGTTGATGCGACCAAACGTTAATAAATGTAAAACAATGCATGTATCCCGTCGCACTAGCATCACTGATAACAAGCATACTTATGTTCTCCACGACATTCGCGTTGAACCTGTTAACTCTTACAAATACCTAGGTTTTCATATCTCACGTAACTTATCAAGGCATAGACACCTCGAACATGTGACCAATAAAGCCAACAGGACTCTTGGATACTTGCGCCGATATTTTTCTACCCACCTCTGCCAATAAAACTAACCCTTTATAAAATATTAGTACGACTAAAGTCAGAATACGCATCCGCAGTTCGGGATCCTAATATAATCACACTGATAAACTCACAAGAATCCATTCAAAATCGCGCGGCACGCTTCATGTTATCTAACTACTCTCGTTACGCTAGCATTACTTCAATGAAAAGCACACTTGCCTTACCGGACCTTTCTTCGCGCCGAAAGTGTTTTAGACTGTGTATTTTCCATAGAATGTATCATCATAACCCTCTGTTCAAAAATCATCTCTTTGCGAGCCCTTCATACATTTCATCCCGTTCCGATCACACAATTAAAGTTGGTGTTCCATTTTCGAGAACAAAAATGTGTCATTATTCTTTTATTCCTAAAACTGGCGTCGACTGGAACGACGACCTTCCTCCCTCCACCGCTGCCATTACGGATGTTGAAAATTTCAAGAAAACTGTATTTTTTGCCATCATTTAACTTCAGTGTTGTATAACTATGCACTGTATATTTATTTCTACCAGGATTGATGTACGCGGATGACATTGTACTGCTGGCAGATAAGAGGGATGGGTTGCAGGAGCTGCTTAAGATCTGTGGAGAAGAGGGCGAAAAGCTGGGACTGCAATTTAGCAGCGAAAAATCAGGAATAATGGTATTTAATGATGAAAGGGGGGACGTGCTGGAAATACAAGGCACCAAGGTTGAACATGTGGAGAGCTATAAATACCTGGGCATATGGATCAACGAAGGAAAAAATTACCTAGAAAAGCATGAAAGAATTACGATAGACAAAGGGAAAAGGAGTTCGGATATTATGAAACACAGGGCCCTCTGGAATTATAACAGGTATGAGGTTGTTAGAGGGGTATGGAAGGGTGTTATGGTACCAGGACTCACTTTTGGAAATGCAGTCCTGTGCATGAAATCAGAAGTACAGTCAGGCCTTGAAATCAGACAGAGAAAGGTAGGTAGATTGGCATTGGGAGCACATGGCAACACACCTAATGAAGGAGTCCAGCGAGATATGGGCTGGGCATCATTTGAGGTTAGAGAGGCAATTAGCAAACTAAAATATGATCAGAGACTAACCGAAATGGAGGAATCAAGGTGGGCACGGAGAATGTACAAGCACCTCTTCATGAAAAGCCTGAATACGAAATGGACTAACAGAACCCGAAAGCTCAGATTTAAGTACCTAGAGTTTGGAGATACACCGCAGCAAAACAGCAGCATTGAAAAGCAGGTAAAGGAGGCAGAAAGGAAAATGTGGGAGGAAAGAATGCAAGGAAAATCAGCATTGGGTATGTATAGAACTCGAAAACAGGATATAAAGAAAGAAAGTTTATTCGACAACTCACGAGGGAGCTCATTGCTGTTTGAGGCTAGGACAGGGGCCCTCAGAACAAAAACGTACAGGAAAAAATTTCAGGAAGTAGATATATTATGCGCGGCGTGCGGAACTGAGGAGGAAACAACGGAAAATGTTGTTCTAAGGTGCCAAAAACTTCGTCCTGCCCTTCCCGCGGAAAAAGCGGCAGATCTGGAGAGAGCGCTGGGATTTGCTGGGGAAGATGGACGAATGGATGAGGAACGCGTTCTGATAACAAAAGAGAGGTTAGAGGATTGGTGGAAAAAGTCAAGAGAATAAAGAGAGGAAAAAAAGGGAGGGGGGCAGATACGGGCGAATTAGAAGCTAAAAATGGGGAAGAGATAAATATATTTATTTTAATTTTTTGGCTAGGCAGCGCAAGCTGCCGTCCGATACAAAGGGCAGAGCCACTATCATCCATCCATCATCCATCCATCATCCATCCATTTTGTGTACCACTCCTTTCTAAAATGCCTTCGGGCCCGGAAAGTATTTGAAATAAATAAATAATGCAAACGCTCAAAAATCGTATATTTCCGTTTCTGGTTTCAATACAGCAACTGCTGAAACATGCGACCGCAGACTGCTGCATAGCAAATTCCAGTTTCAACAAGCCACTCTGTGCCTTCGGTATTCACGGTAGACTTATCTGAGTACTTCATTTTTATTATTAATATTTTTTTTGCTGTGCAACCTCTGTCGCGGTGTCTCAGTTGTAGGGCATGATGGACTGCTAATTTAGAGAACGGGTGGTTTGATCCCCACCGTTTCGAAAGGCGCTCGTCGGCTGTGGAATTTGACTGCAAGTTAAACAATTCCACGTGGCCAACGTCGCCGAGGCCCGCCCCTACGTCATCCGTCCTATGTTTACGCACGATGATGGTAGAAAGCCTCATTTTAACTCAGCTTGT
>JAJIZL010047802.1:21759-32880 GCA_023969395.1 Amblyomma maculatum
ACACACACACACACACACACACACACACATACATATCCATGTATATATATTTCAGATTGGATTGTGGATTGTTAAAACGTTTATTTGGGGCCTGCAGTAGAAAGCGCGCTCGCGCGCGCGCCTCCGGACGGAGCCTATGTCGTCACTGGGCACTGGCCGCGCGGCCTGGGTCCCCGCTCGCCGTTGCCGGCTCGCTGGTTCCCTGCCGGGCCAGCGCCTTGATGACCTGCTGGACGTCCCAGAGTTCCTTTTGATTGTCGCTCCCTGCGGCTGTTTGCAGTCGCGGCGGGATCCTCCCAGAGAAAATCCGAAATGATATTGCACTTCCTTTCAATGCTGGTTACTGAAAAAAGCTCCCACGTTTAATGGACTGCGTGTTAAGACATCATAAATAATTAATTAATTGCGTTTGTTGCGCACACAAACTTTAAGATAACAATCTTTTATTTTGTGAGAAACAAAGCAGGAATGTTGCACAACCAACACCTGTTTTTGAGAATTTTTAGGACTGCTAAAAATATTCTAGAATCTGATTTGTGCTTGACTACAAGTTTTCTGGTATTACATTCACACACATGTGCTTGCACCGTCGCTTCCAAAAATCAGTCAGCGCTGTTTGTCGATTCCTGCTAAGGATTTTTACGTTTTTTTAAACACATGTTTTGTGGGGAAAAAAAAAGATCTTAGTGCTCAGCTACTTGAGCCGTCGAAGCGCGCATCCTGTGCGCTCGGACGCGCGCGCGCCGGCTACAAGAAGTCTGCGCATGCGCGACGCGCCACTCGGAGCCGAGCACGTTCACGACGCTCGGATCCGACAGTGCCAGATATTCGGCGGGCGCGCTGCTCGCGGCAGCGCGCCTCCGAATTCCGGCGTGCAAGCCGGGCGCTCTGCGTCGTGTATAAAACATTTCATGTGTATGTTCTTATGTTCTCATCACAGAGGCTGAAAAAAATGCTCCAGAAGCGGAGAAAGAGCCTCCGCGACAAGTACCGCCGATTATGCAGCCCGCGACCGGGCGCGTACCGCGCCATGCGCTGGGAATTTTGGACCGCTTTTCTTGCGCGCCGTGGCGCTGTGCCGATGCTTTTCGTTTTATTTCATTCATTCGTTGTGGAGTTTCGCGTTACAACGAACAACACCGACACCGGCTTTTCTGCGACACGGGGCCCTTACGCTCTCGTATAAAAGATGTATGCATAGGATATTGATTTCAAGATTATTACTGCGGAAGGAATTATAGGCTATGTTGGTGCGGCCAAACCGCCTGCGCTAAAATTGGACGCGAAAAGTGAAACCACGACTGTGCATGTAAATGAAACCATCGTTTACAGACCCTTTTCAGTTTTGGAACTGCGCCTCGGAAGGCGGCCCCGTTTTGCTTCTACTCCTTAGCACTGAGGTGGCGCTGCGATCAAAGTACAGCTTCCTCAAATGAAAAAAAAAAAAAAAAAAAAAAAAAGTTGCCGACTTTATCATTGGAACCAACAAGGACAAACATTCCAGTGCGGGCAACGTGGCTGGGACCAGCACTGGCACGGAAGGCATAAGCAAAGTAGGTCATGCGTATCCGAACCAACAGAGTTATTTAGAAGCTGCTACTAAGAAGACGGGAAACAAGGAAGAGTTAAGGAAGAACGAAAATTCCAGAGAGAGGGACACAGATAACGGAAAGCAGGAGCCAACAGTTGGAAGAGGGAGAGAGAACGCTCAGGTGCTTATCGACGGAGATTCTAACATGAGCAGGTGCAAGCGAGATATCTTGGAACATGTAAAGGGTGATAAGCGAGTGTTAGTGGGAGCCTTCCCAAGGATGACAATGATGGCAGTGCTGAGAGTAAAAATAGGCTGGTGATAGTAGCCGCGGGGCTAAACGATGTCCTAAATGGTGACGCTGCAGGAGTGGTGGAAAGTATAGCTGAAGGCGTTGACGAGATCAGGGAGATAGCATAGCAAGCGCAGGTAGTTGTATGCACAGTATCAGAGGTGCTAGGATTGAACGGAAAGCTGGAAAAGGACGTGGTGACAGTTAATCAGGACATAAGAAAGTTAAGCCTGGAGAAGCGTTTCGAAGTGGTTGAGGTAAACAGGGAGGTGCATAAAGCAGGTTTTGGTAGGGCTTTTCAGCGAGATGGCATTCATTTTAACAGAAGGGTGGGAGCAGAGATCGGCTGGCGCCTGGCAGGCAGGGCTGTAGTTTTTAGGGAGTCCGCGAGGGCTCCGTGCACAGAGGTAGTTAGAAGTGAAGCAGAAGAAAGTGTAATAACGGAGGCTGAGCCCCCAAAAATGGCAAGGAGGAGGTCGAGAAAGAAAAGTATAAAAAAGAAATTTAACACTAGGATCAGCTACATAAACATGCAAGGAGATAGAAAAAGAGCGAAATGGCTAGAGATAGAACAGCAGTTGAAGGATGACAAAATAGGTGTGAACGCTCTTTGCGAGACTCATCTCAGCGTTTATAGAAGGCTACGTCTGGGAAGGGTGCAACAGAACGAAAACGGGAAAAAAAGGTGGAGGGGTAGGAGTGTTGATACACTAGGGAACAAATTGGCAAAGAATTAAATCATCTTGTAAAGAACATATCTGGGTATCAGGAACAATTGCCGGCATAAGGACATGGCTAGGGGTAGTTTATTTAGGAACAGGACACCAATGCAGGCAAGAAAACAAGGATCTTGTTGAATGTCTGAGTGACGATATAAGCCAGTTTGGAGACGGGGCCAATATTATTCTGCTGGGGGACATGAACGGTCACATCGACGATCTAGATGGATACACGGATTGTAACGGGAAGCTAATGCTAGATTTCTGGGAGCGACACGATCTAGTTGTAGTAAATAGAGAAACAAAATGCGAAGGCCAAATCACGTGGGAATTCCGCAACAGGCGGACGACCATTGACTACTGTCTAATGTCGCAGGGAATATGGCAAGCTCACAAAAATGGAAATAGACGAAGAAGGGGAGTGTAGTCTGGGAAGTGATAATAAATTTATTAGTCTGCAGAAGGGGCCCTTGATGAAAAGAGAAATGGAACTTAGACAAAACGTAAACGCAAAATTAAACGACGATCAAATAGCGCACATAGCAGCAGACATAGAGGAAGCAATAGAGAAAAGCCCCATGGAAGACTGGGATTATGAACAGGTAGAACTACTCATAAGGAGGAAAATTCAGGAGGTTAAAGTAGCAAACCGCTGGAATGGAAAGAGAACGCCACGGAGCTGGTGGAATAAGGAAATCAGGGACACTATTGAACAACGACGGGCTGCTTCAGGGGAACACCGAGAGGCAAAGAAACCACAGGTATCTCAGGAGGAAATCGACCGAAAATGGGAATCATATCGACAAAAGAAAATTGTGGTACAGGCCCTCGTCCAAAGTAAAATAAGGCAGTCCACCGATCGCTGGATGGCTGACATACATGATGCCTCTAGAGGCGGAGCAAGAAAATTCTGGAACCATATAAGCTGGCTAGGGAAGAAGAATCAAAGAAAGCAGGATCGGATTCAAGATAGCGAGGGAAATTGTTTAAAGGGAGACAACGCAGTGAACTACATTACATCAGTTATAGCCGAGTCATTTAAGAGCGACGATAGGGTAATTTCCGCAAATCAGGAAGGAACAAAAGGTAGCAGAATACAAAGCAGCTTAGAACTGACCAATCTAAACTGGAAAAAGGCAGAAAAAGATATTCCTGAAAACACATCTACAGGAATAGAGGGAATTCCGATCAAGCTGATTAATGAACTTGGTCCAAAAAGTAAGGAGACGTTGTTAGAAGAACTGGAAATAGTCATAACGAATAAGCAAATTCCGGACAGCTGGCGGCAGAGTAAAATGAATTTGATTTATAACGGGAAAGGAGAAAGGATGCACATAAAATCCTACAGGCCGATTACCATAATATCTGTTATGTACAGGTTGGCCATGCAGGCGGTGAAATTAAAGGTGCGAGCATGGGTAGAAAGTAACAAGATACTCGGAGAACTTCAGAGCGGCTTTAGAAATGGTAGGCGCTTAGATGATAGCCTGTTCGTGCTTACTCAATGCATCGAAATATATCTAGAGTAGAAAATAGACCTTTGTATTTGCCCTTCCTGGACATAAACGGGGCGTACGATAACGTAAAGAGGGAACTCCCGTGGAACATATTAAAAGCAGAAGGTATCGGTTATGAGACAATAGAGTTCCTACAGGAAATATACCGGGATAACAGAATAGAAATTACATGGGAAGGAATAAGAAGTACGGAAGATGTCAAAGTATGCAAAGGATTAAGACAAGGCTGTCCTCTATCACCGCTGCTGTTCATGCTTTATATGATAAACCTGGAACGGAGGATACAAGACAGTAACCTAGGTTTTAACCTGTCATACAGATTAGGCGGAAAGGAGGTAGACATGCGCCTCCCCGGTTTGATATATGCAGACTATATTGTGCTGCTAGCTGAGAGTCTGGAAGACCAGCAAACTCTAGTTAAGTATTACGGAGACGAAAGGGACGCTCTAGGCTTCAGTTCTAGCGCAGTTAAGTCGGGTCTGATGATTTTCAACGGCTCATCTGATCAGGGTCCTAAAATACAAGGCCATGAAATAAACAGAGTAGCAGAATATAAATATCTGGGGATATGGGTAAACGAAGGGTTGGCATACATTGGAAAGCATGATCAATCACTCAAGGGCGAAGAATTGCCGGGATAATGAGCATAGGGCTTTGTGGGGATACAACAGGTATGAAGTTTTGAGGGGTATTTGGAAGAAAGGGTGGGTCTTTCAGTTATCTTTTTTTAGAATGTATTAGGACTGCATATAGCATGATGCATATAGCATTATTCCTTATTATCTATTGCACTGTTGTCGAAATCAAAAGCTGCAAAAAGCATTAAAGCAGCCAAGGTACTAACAGTAGCACTACACAGAGCGGCGTGTCCAAGATACGGAGTAAATCAGCAGAGTAAATCAAATATAATGAATTTGTGAAAACAATGAACTTTATGGTTACCTAGAGATCGGCAACTCATGATGAAAATGATCGCCGGATATTTTTTTTTTTCAAGGCAGGAATATTAATATGAGCTAGTACCGGGGTTCACGCAGTCAGTTGCGCAATATCTGTCCGCGAACATCTCGGGTTCACGTCGCTTATATCGATTTGGCAATTAGTTCGCTAAGAGATGCAGAGACGAATATGCAGGCTTTGTAAACTGTGGAAGACCTGTTGGACCTCTAAAACCTGAGTGACTGCCTACGAAAAACAGGCCGAATTTCCGAATTGGAAGGAAAGGGGAAGGGGGGGGGGGAGGGGATGTTTGAAAATGGTGAAGACCCTGAAAGGAAAAGTGCACTATATTAGCCTATGAAAAGAGTGCTCCTTGTGGCCTACATTTGAAGAAGAAGCTGAGGCTGGCGTGCAGCTTTACCCGGCAGCAAAAACAAACAAATTAGCAAACTCAGGGCAAAGGGGAAGAAAGCGCCAAAAGCTCTTATGAAAGCATAAAAGGCCTGTCAGGTTGGGATATATGGCGATTAAATGTGGTGTGTCTATTCATTATAAGGCTCCCTGTCCTTTATTGAGCTCAGGCTTTGGGTTCAGATGATATCAACGGTCAGAGGCTTCGTTGCACGTAAGCCTCATACATTTTGTTTTCGGGATGGCGTGTCTCTTACTGCTAAAACAAAAATGACGAAGAAAGCGTTCACTTGGATGGAACGCGATGAAATAGGAATGAACGAGCGAGCAAGCACTCACTTCCAAGGCAACGCACCTAGGTCACGTCGAGAAATCTAGCGGTTAGGGGAACACTTAACCTGTGCTGTTAAGACGCTGTATCGTTTCACAGATACGGACAATGTTTCCACTCATTTTTTTTTGTCCTTGAAATTTTTATACACCGGTGCTTAGCATCAGCAAGCATTGGATTTTCATTCTGAGTAGTTTGACATCTCTGAACGCAGTTTTCAATTCTTTCAACTAATTCGATAATTTTATAGATAAATTGCACTCGGAATTTTACTGACGTTGTATCATCAAGCACTATAGCTTTCATTATGAAAATTCTGACACCTTTGAACCCCGTTTTCTTTCTTTTTCATTTTTTAAAATAATCATTCAGTTAGTTTCTGTGATTGCATCAACTTCACAACGTGTATCGCAAACAAATCAGTTGTAAATCACTAGAACTACGAATTACCACGGTACGGTTTCTTTCACGCAGGTCGCGATTATTTCCGACGCATGGTGCGGACTATGACTACTACGCCGGCGACATTTAGACCAAAGGAATTGTATAACCTATCGCTTAAGATTGAATCATCCGTATGTTTAGGTGCACGCGGTAGTGACCATCATTGTTTGCACATATGCGTAAATGTATATGTGCGCAGGCATTCAAACCGAATAGCAAAATGCATAGGCACGAAAATGACAGTTCCGCCTGAAGCGACTAATCATCACAGACACCCATTTTTTTCTAAAGAGCAATCGTCTTTACTGTTACGGGACACAAGTCCGTAATCTAATAAAGGGCAGATAATGACGTCACGTAGCGTGAGCAACGCTTCAGCGCACTTCGGAAGCACCGTGGAATGCCGCACACTTCTGAAGCAGACGACGCTCTTCGTTGGCGCAAATGGTCGATAGTAGCGATCCGCCTGTTCCCTACGGGCGCACCGAGAAGATGCGGAACTAAAAAGGATGTATAAACGTTGTACGAACTCTTGTCGGCTGTAATAGAGGCATCCACGGGAAAAAGTGTGAAGGATACTGCGCCACTTGTTTCCTGTATACCGAATACTAATGCGAATGCATTAGCAGGCTAAGCAACAGTAAAGATAGTGACGATGCCAGCTAATAATAATAAATATGATGTCGATGATTATTATTGGTAAATAAAAATAAAATGAAAACAAATACAACAAAATAAATGAAGCATAAATACGAGAATAGAACAAAGGGATAAAAAGTAAAATAAAATGAAATAAGAAATAAAAGCATCAAACGCGAAGAATAAATGATACAAAACGTCACGGCAGCGCTTTGGTCCTGAAGCTACTCCTATCATACTCGCTCATAGCATTTATCGTGATTCTCACCCAGACGCCCGCGCCGAAACATACCAGTCTTCTTTCTTGAAAACAGCCCGTGACTAGAATGGCCTTCCATCCGAAGTGGTAACCATCATCAACTTCAGAAACTACTAAACCGCCATAGAAGGTCTTCTGTATTCATGTTAATTGCATTTCGCAGCCCACCCCTCATGTAATGTTCCCGAGACTTTGTTTTTAAATTGGCAGGGGTGGGAAGCTTTGGGTCTTCGCTCTTTGGGTCCTTGTCACCTGTGTATCTCTTTTGTATGCCGTCATTGCACTCGCTACCACTTTGGTGGCCGACGATGGCGGTTACGACGCGCGCCATCTTTCTCTTTTAAGGCTGAAGCCTTTAATGGCTCATACTGTCGGTGGTCGGTCTTTTGGTGACACTGTAGCTGTCAATCAAAGGACGACATCCGAAAAATAAAAGTCCTGTCTGCACCAGGAATTGAACCTCCACTCATGGACCCCCAGCCGTACGGTTTAAGCAACTGCGGCACGCACAGGATCGTGGAACGCACATCATAATCCTGCTTATCTATCGTCAGGAAGCTAGTTGCGATAAGAATGATGCTGCAATTAGTGATAATGACAATGGTGACATTACCAATGAGAATAACAGGTGCATTTGGTTGGTATTGATAATGAGAGCAAATCTGATGCACCGTGAGCTGTAGCAATGCTTAGGCTTTTGCATTTCTACAGTGTACATTATACAGTGCTCTCGGATATTTTTTTCCTGTTACAGTTCTCCTCTGTTGGCACGAGGGAGCAGTAGTGGCTCAGCTATAGAGCAGGCCGGTACATTTTCTTTCTTCCTGCAGTCGTAACAGCTAATGTTATCGCTTTCTCCAAACGCATGCAGTTTCTGCAGTGACCTATAAGTTTTAACGGGACTCGCGCTTACCTTCCTGATAGGCGACAGTTTGTCGATTTCGCCGATAAATATTCATCCACCACGCAGGTATCATGCGGTTCTGTTTTGGGTTCTGTACTATTTTTATCTACATTCTTTGTCAAAAATATACAGTCCAAGGGGTTTGCTTCTAAGCACTCTTACTAGGCTACTGGAAGCAATACTGGTATATGGAGTCAATCATAGAAAATAGTGAGGACTAGACTTTTCGTCTACGAGATTTAGAGCCCTGCAGATAAGTAAATAGTTTCGTTACGAGGCTTAGAAGCAAAGCCCTCGGGCCGTATATTTTTGACACTGTACATAAACAACATTGTTGAGGATATCGACCATGATGTAAAGTTCGGCTATTTACAGGTAATTGTCTCTTGGTCAAATATTTAGGGGGTTCTCCAAGGTAGAGTAGATTTTAAGAAGGGAGTAATTACTCATTTGCATCCACCTGAGCGCAGCCACACTGCTACAAAGGAAAGCTAATCAGCGTTCTCAGAACTTCGTAGTTCTGAGAAATTTGCCCTGATTCTTCTTATAATCTACTCCACCTTGGGGGTTTCCCCTCAATATTTGACCAACTCTATTCTCACTTCGAGTTATAGATCAATTCGCTTTCGCCCTACCATTTGATCTGCAGGCCATCCTGGTTAGCTCAGTCGGTAGAGCGACTCCCCTGGAAAGGCGGTGGTGCCGGGATCGATCCCCGGATCAGGAAGAATTTTTTTTTAACTACGAAGATTCTGAGAAAGCTGTTGAGAAAGTGTGTGAGAAAGCAAACGGCCGAGTTGGTGAAAAATATTGAATGGAAAAACAGACACTAAAGGAGAACCGTCCTGTGGTTCTCTGCTTTGGTGTTTCATTCAACTGTTGTGTATCTATAAGAAAGGAAAGAGGGACGAGAAGGTAGCGAGTACTTGATGGGACAAAAGAGTTCAAAAGTGGTGGGAAGGGGGAAGTTTAAAGCCCCTTTTGAGTCATGCTGCCGGCCGTTGCAGTAGCGCTCGCTGAAAAGAATATTGAAAAAAAAAAAAATCCTTAGGAAGCTCTCACCATGACTGTAACCAATAAAAATCTTCCTTTCTTTTTAATATATTAATAGTAACGTACCGATCCAAAGTGTAGCAGATTTATGTATTTAAGCGTCACAGTTACTTAAACATTACATTAGGGTTTACACGTCGGCCACATGTTCTTCAGCTGAGCAAAACCTATAGCTTCTTAAAACAAAAATAGAAGCACGCAACACCTCACGTTAATCTTGATACACATAAAAGTGTCGTCCGACCTATTTAGAGCATGCAAGTGTTATTTTGTCACGAGAGAAACTAGAAACACCAATGGCCGGTTAGGCAGCTAGTGGCATAAACGCATTTCGGTCTCTTCACATTTCAACGAGGGAGCCACATCGGTGGCAAGTACGGTGCCAATAATAGAACTCCCACAATATGCGGCAATAGGGGATCCAATTGCCAAAGCAAGATAAGTAAACTATAGAGATTGAAAAGGGATAAGATTTAATGTTTATATTTTCCGCTTATCTCAAAACACAGTAGGTGAGAGCACCACGCATCCGAGTTCACCTACCTGAACGTCTCGAAAGTTTCTTTATATGCACCGTGAAAATAAGTTTAACATTGACTCTACTCTGTACACCCCACCCCTGGGCAAATTATCTCCCCGTACTAACCACTCGTTCGTCATTATGCCATGTACAGTAGAGTTGAACAGTTTAAGTATACTCGTTCTTCCTGAACACTGTTGTTGAGTATATTAATCTGAATCCGCACGTGTTATACAAGAGCTCAGCTGAGGCTTTTGAGAAACAACTGAAATTGTGTCTTTGTACCTATGTGCCTTTCTTAAATATTTATTTATCTTCCACCATGTAACCGCCATTAATGGCTTACAGTATTGTTTGATTTGGTCTTGTCTGTGGGGTTTAACGTCCCAAAGCGACTCACGTTGTGAGAGACGCCGTAGTGGAGGACTCCGGAAATTTCGACCACCTGGGGTTCTTTAGCGTGCACTGACATCGTACAGCACACGGGCGCCTTGCTTTTCGCATCCATCGAAATGCGGCCGCCATATAAATAAAAAAGAACAAGAAAACTGCTATAGTTTAGCTTGTGGTTAAATCTGGAGTTACGCTAGGGCTATCTGCATGGCTATGCTTAGGTTTGGCTTGGAAAGAAATACATGGCGTTTGCACATAGTACTTTGCTCTATGGTTTCAGCTTTATGGGGGGCACTTTTACCTCTAAAGTGCGATGACGCGAAAGCCTCTATCACGTGATTGTCCGAAGCCCTCCACTACGTTCCCTCTTTCCCTCTGCTTTCACTCCCACCTTCGCGATGACGATATAGCGTAAGCTATCAGTCAACACATAAAGCCCCGCTTTAACCGAGCAGTATGAACGTGCTTGCGTGGCCTAGGGATAACCTGACTGCAGGGGTTTGGCCGGCTTATTGTGATATCATCCTCCCATATGAAAGGAGAGGCCCTTGTTGGTAGCTCCTGCCAAATGGAATGTCAGGAAGCCCTACGTCCAGTTAGCTCGGCCATGTCATCTGCCAGCTACGGCCTCCCACTACTTCTTTCTTTGTTCTTCGGACAGGGCACTTGTCTTCGTTTGGTCGAAGACAAGTGCCCTGGTCGAAACGTTGGCTCGGCTTGCGAACTGCGGCTCCCCCTCAACTCTCGATCACTGCTCCTCTTGTATACTGTGTAGTCATCTTCTTTCTCATATTGTGCTACCCTAGATCCTGCTTTTCATGATACACATGAGTCGAACGAAAACAGCCTAGAAGGCAGTAAGGAGGAGTCAATCTGCGTGAGCGATATAAAGGGAGGACTGAGAGTGAATATAGCACGGCACACGGATGCCTTTTTCATAGATCCTGCGATGTTAGAAGTTGCAGACGAACGCCATAAGTGCGAAATCACCGCCATAGTCGAATAATAATAAAAAAAATTTGCATTTCTTGTATCGCTTACAGCTTCCTATATATATATCACTTCATTGAACAATAAAAGGGTGGCCAGGACCCCCGTGTTAAAGATCCTTCCTTAACAACGACTGCCTAAAACAAATCTTAATTTTGTTGCTTAGGATTCATTATTTC